>CM021108.1:471196300-471378684 GCA_007115665.2 Sequoiadendron giganteum | reverse complement strand
CAACTATTCCCAACTGCATTTGCATATCTCCCATACTGAATGCTTGAACTTCTTAAATAGGTCAACTAATTTATAACCTGCATGTCATCTACTGCTCTCTCGACGATTGCCTCTTATCTTTGCTAATGAGTGTGCCCTTTTATCTGTAGAATAGATGTTTGGTAGACAATATAAATGGGGATGTGTAAATACGTCCAAAGCCACACAAACATGAGCTTGTTGGACTTGATATTATCATCACATGCAAGACACACATCCCTGTAAAATGTAAACAAGAAATTTAATCAAGAAATTGCTGCACATTGGGTTTCTATGAAGTAAACTTATCTCCAAAGGGCACACAGGTGCAAGTGACAACTTCAGAAATGTTTGTAGTTTTCCATTCTTGTTTTTATATTAGTCCTTACCAAACATCATCACTTGTCATTGCATGAGAATATTCCGCCTTTGAAATAATGGAAATTGTCTGCAATGCTGATGTAAATTTTCAGGTGCAATCTTAGAAATGAAACTGGTCACACTGTGACTGTTACAACAAACAAGAAGGTTATTTGTCAGTCCAAGTAGAGCTGCAAGGACTGTTTTAATAATCCCAAAAACATTACCCAAGAGCTACTCTCACCTTTTCAACATTGTGTGACACAAGGTTTGTATCAAAAACAGATCAACAGCATCTCATAGTTTATTTAATCGATACTGTGATCGATCTCCAGCATTGAACTTTGTTAATGGCATCAACCAAGCTACCACCATGTGTCGGTTACCCCTCTTGACCATTGTTTGCAACTTTCCTAAATGATATGGATACCTCCTGTAGCATAGTTGTTTTGTAGACAGTAAGAGATACATGTTTATCTTTTCGAACACTACAAAACAAATATATATAAGCTTCATTTAATTATGCTGTACCCTTACACAAGAAAATGATCAGCCCAGATAAATGTAAATGAATCTTCCTGAACAAATGGCTGCAGCTTCAGGAAATTAATTGTGCTCCAAAGTTAACACAAAGAGATAAACATAGCAAAATTTTAACACATTGGTTGTTGCCCATGCATATTGGCATCACCAATAGTCCCTGCAAGAGCATAATCCATCCTTGAAGTGATGGAAACGGTTTGCATCCCTCATGTAAATTTCTCGGACAGCAATCTTGGAGATGAACTTGGCAGCATTGTGGCAGTCACCACAAACACGAAGGTTTTTTGTAATCCGAAGTGGAGTTCCAGGGCTTGTGTTTATGATGCCAAATGCAATGGCCAGCTTCTCGCTGTGAGTTGACAACATATCTTCCTTCAACTCCTCTTCCACGTCATGCAGAACAAAATTTGTGTCAGGCACATATCCCGCTTCCTCCATTTGCATAGCTAAGGTGTCCAGCATATTGTATATTTTCTCTGATTGAGGATGTGATCTGTCTCCAACAAGAAATGCTTGAACACTGTTGCTTACTTCAATCAAGCTGTATCCTGGAGTCTTCTTCAATCTTCTGTCTTTCATCATTAATCTCATTTTTGCTACATCATCCCATCTGCCAGCTGCAGCATAAATGTTTGAAAGCAGTATATAACATCCAGCATTGTCAGGCTCTAAGTCCAAAAGGTGTTCTGCCGCACAATGCCCCAAATCAATATTGCTGTGAATTCTACACGCTCCAAGCAAGGCACCCCACACACTGGCGCTGGGTTCTAATGGCATTGCTCTGATAAAGTCCCATGCCTCAGTCAGATGCCCAGCACGTCCAAGGAGGTCCACCATACAGGCATAGTGCTCTACTTTAGGAACAATGGAATAATATTGAGTCATAGAATTAAAATATTGCCAGCCCTGCTCCACCAGGCCTGCATGACTACAGGCAGACAAAAGAGAAACAAAGGTGATGTGATTTGGCATTACGCCAGCCAGCCGCATTTGATGAAAAAGCATAATTGCCTCCTCACCAAGCCCATGCATTCCATAACCAGCAATCATTGTGCTCCATGAAACCACATTTCTTTCAGGCATCTGGTCAAATAATTGGTGTGCAGTCTCTACACTTCCACAATTGGCATATGTGTCGATCAGGGCTGTCCCCACTCCAAGATCAGAATCAAAGCCACTTTTAATTATGTAACCATGAATCTGCTTACCTTGATGAAGAGCTGCAAAATGAGTAGATGACAGAAGTACATTCACCATTGTCACTGTGTTAGGTTTCACAGCCATTACTTGCATCTGACGAAAGAGTGCCATAGCCTCACTGGCAAACCCACTCTGGGAATACCCACCAATCATTGCAGTCCATGTTATTGTGTTTCTATTAGTCATTCTATCAAATAATTGGCGTGCAGTATCTACATTCCCACACTTGGCATACATATCTATGAGGGAATTCTGCACAAAAGCATCCAAATCTAAATTTGCCTTAACTATATAACCATGGATGCACATGCCTTGATGTAGGGCTCTTAAATGGGCACATGCCTGGATAATAATTACCATAGTACAGGAGTCGAAAGTTGCATCTGTCTGTTGCATTTGATAAAAGACAGCCAAGGCCTCCCAGGCATTTTCATTCTGAACATATCCAGCAAGCATAGAATTCCATGACACCACATTTCTTTCAGACATTTTCTCAAAGAAAAGATGTGCCAGACTTACTCTTCCACACTTGGAATACATGTCTATAAGAGAATTTCCTATGAAAACATCTGATTCGAACCCACTTTTGATTACATAGCCATGCGTTATCTCACCTTCCAATAAATCTCTTATATGGGTACATGTCTGAAGCACACTTACTATGGTAAAAGAATCAGGTCTTATGTTTGCTAATTGCATTTGACTAAATAGTTCCATGCTCTCGCTGCCATTTTCACTTTGACTGTACCCAGCAATGAGTGTGCTCCATGTTATGACATCCTTTGCAGTCATCTTGTCAAACACCCTTCGCCCGTTCTCTATACTCTCACACCTAATATACATGGCTACAAGTGAATTCCCTAGAGAGACATCCAACTCGAACCCTTTTCTAATTATGTAATCATGAATGCACTTTCCCTGCCGCAAAACACCTAGATGGGCACATGCTTGAAGTGCAGACACCAGAGTCGCTGAATCTGTTCTCACATCTGCTAAGAGCATTCCATTAAAAAGTAACAGTGCCTCCTTCCCCAGCCCATTATGAGCATACCCAGCTATCATTGCATTCCATGAAACCAAACTTCGGTTAGGCATTTCGTCAAACACCAGTTTCGCAAAATCTATACTCCTACATTTCGTATATAGAGACAACAAAGAATTACTCACAACTACATCCGAGTCAAAACCACTTCTAACTACGAGACCATGAATCCACTTAGCATGATATGGAGCTTCGAAACAAGCGCATGCCCTCATCACATTGACAATGGTTATACTACTGGGGACCATGCCGCAGTTTCTCATCTGAGCAAAGATTCGCAACGCTTCATGCCCATTACCATTCTGGGCATACCCCACAATCATAGAATTCCATGACACTACATCTCTTTGAGACATTTTGTCAAACATTTGCCGTGCAAACTCTACACACCCAAATTTTGTATACATACCAATAAGTGAATTGGCTACATAAACATCATATTCATATCCAGCTCTCACGATGTCTTCATGAATGCCGTAACCATTTTCAATAGCCGAAAGGCCGAGATTTGCACAGGCTTTGAGAACGAGAGTGAAACTAAAATTATCTGCTTGTATTCCTCCGTTTTTCATCTGGTAATACAGCGAAAGAGACTCGCCAAACAACCCAACCTCTGCATATTCCCCAATAATAACATTCCACAAAAAAACGTTTGTTTTGTTTGTTATTTTGTCAAACACAAGGCGTGAATTCTTCAAACTGCCATAACTGGCATACATGTTCATCAATCTGGTAGCTAGAAAAGTGTCTTGGCTGTACCCATCTATGAAAATACGGGTATGCACTTGGGTGAGTGTTTTTATGTTGCTGCATGCCTGCAACAGACCAGCATATACGTCGGGATTCGGATTGTAATGCGACGATATACCTTCTACTTCCTCTGCCCTTCGATAACTTGATATAGTATCGAAGCGCCTGTATAGAAAAAAGTTGTTGCAACCCTTGAATTTCTGAATAACCTTTTGAGAATGCCAGTGCCATACCATTATACATTAAACTGCAAGAAGTAAGCTTAGATTAGATGTACGTGAATTTAGAAAAAAATTATGCGCCTTCATGTGATTTCCTATATGAATCTGCATGCAATGCATTGCAATGGACAAACATAGACAGTAGGCAGAAAATTGTTGAGAAGTAAAAGGCAGGATAGGAACAACAAACAATATATAACCTGATATTTTGTTTTTTTACGTAGGAGAAACCAAAACCAAACTCCATGCAAAAATCAATAGGTGGTAATGGTTTTCATTGTGCGAAGTATGGTTTGTCATACACATAATTATCTTTTTCCAGGTATAGTATATTGTTATAGTTCTTGCTTCATGCTTTCATGTGGGTGTTGGAGTGTGTATTTTTTTTAAATATAAACATTTGGAGTGTTTTCATGCATATTTTTATTATGAGAAAAGAGATAATTTGAAAAAAAAAAATTATTTTAATGAACCAGTTATTATAAAAGTAAAAATAAGCTTTGAAAAAATAGAGGGATTGGAAATAAGCAACAACTACATATTATCAAAAATGTTGCATGGTTTCACAAATTTCTTTCCTAAATTTTAAATGTACAAATTGTTATTAATTTTAAGATAAATACTTCAAAATAAATAGAAAAATATATATATTAATGAGACTACTAGCCCCACAAATAATTCTTAAATAAGTTGAGCAATGTTAGCCAAAATTAGCTAAGCAACTACATGGGGACCTGCCCTTATTCTACTTTTTACAATTATTGTTGTGAATAATATGAGGAAGGTGCCAAAATAAGTTTGAAAGTTTATAACAAGATAATATATTTATGATATTTGGTTGATTTTATCTCTATTTTGTGTGTCAATGGTATGAAAATTACAATATAATAGCCTCCTATGTAGACTATAAGCATTCTTGGGAGGTCCAAAATATTAAGTTCATCATAATTTGTAATTTCATCAGAATATTTTCTATTCTTATTTAATGACCCCATCAAGTCCATATACTCCTCAACAAGTCCATTTGCTAGTTTATTAGGATCAAAATTTGAGAGTTATCTCATTAAATCTAATATTTTAATTATCTCCAAGCAAGCTTTATTCAAACTCCTCATAAGCGACGTAGATCTTCCAAGTTTCCTAATTACCCTTTGGGCTTTTCTAAAGCATAATATCCAACCATTGGGGTACTTTATTTTCCATGAACCTATTATCAAGGAAATTATCAGCATTCATTCCACGAATAACCCCCCTACGAAAATTGTCTATTTCGTAGGTTCATGATGTTCAAGCATGCAAAATGAGGTGATTTTTGATCCACGTTGAAATGTGTTCCAAAGTCTCAGAGAACCAATTTGAGCATCCCCATGTGTTTGCCTCGCAAATACCTTCGAAACAATTGCTCGCATGAACTTTCACTGATCATACTTCGCGAAACTAGAAAAACTGCAAAAGCTCCAAAAAAGAGCGCTCCTGTACTTGTTAAAAAATTTCTAAGTATGAAAAGTGCAAGGGTGCCAAAAAATCAGTGCCCTTGCACTTAAGTGATTTTGTGACTTGGTGCAAAGGCGATGATTTTGCGCGCCATTGCACTTAACTTTGTAACTTCGCCAATTTTTTGGCTAGGGCACCCTTTTTGAGCTTGTTTGCACTTTTCACTAAATGTGCCACTTTTCATACCCGAATTGGTTGGTCGACTTAAGTTGATTTTAAACACTTCCAGATCTCTTAAAAATGATTCTTATTCATTTCTCTTCACTTCTATCTTGTTCTTCCCCTCCTTGCTTGTTGGTCGACCAAGCTCTCAACTGGAAAACGTGTTTTTGTAAGACGTTCATTTTCTTGAAATAAAATACAAAGTCACTGGCTTTGTTTCAACGCCTTGTCCTCACCATTAGAGAATTATTCATCTTCTCATGCTAGAGGCGTATGATCCTTACCTTCTCTTTTTTCGCCAAACATGTCTAGGCTCTCGTTTCCCTTGCCCACACTTGTCAAATTTTTGAAGTTCCAAACCAAAGTGTCAGGGCGCTGATTTTCAGAGCCATGGCATCTTTTGTCAAAAATTAACTAACACTGAGGTGCAATGGCGCACTTTTTCAGCGCCATGGCACCAAATTCAAATTCCCCTCAAGTGTAAGAGTGTTGATTTTCAGTGCCCTCACACTTTTTCTTGACCAAAAATTTTCTAAGTTAAAATGCAAAAGCGCATTTTTTTGGAGCCATTACACTTTTTCCTGCACTTGACCAAAACACTTCAAATCTTTCCAGTTTCGCTCCGAACCACTTTTCATCGATTTTTCACCTCGTTTTCCATGTCTCGACATTCATATCATGCTTTCTACACATTGTTTTCTCGCTTCACGCTTCCCAATGCTACTTTTTTTGCTAGCGTATGTTGATTCACAATCCTTGCAGTTTCTCTCCAGATTTCATCAAGTGATCCTGAAGGTGACATTTTCCATCCAATGAACTATCCCAAATCTACAAAGAAGCCACCATGCAACAGCTGCAAGAAAATCCATTCATCCACCAGAAGGTCGATCATAAGAATTCACACCATTGGTCCGGATGAAAAGTTCACGTAGGAGACCAGGAAGAAATATGAAGACTTTGTGCCCAAGCAAGGAACCATGAAGATTCCTGATCTCTCAGCGTTGAATGTTTTGATGCATTTCCATATGCATTTTGTAAATAATTTGCGACATCTTAAATGTCTTTTTGCAAAGTGTAATTACACAAAAAATATGAGACGTAACTTCTCAAATAAAAATTACACTTCGTTAGGTTAGGGTTTCCTATTTTTGCTCACCTGATTTCCTCAATTTACTCATCTCTCCTTTCTATATAAATGAGAGATCTCTATTGCAATAGGGACCTTTGGATATTTTGCAATGAAGTGATGCCCCTTTCAAACAAGCATTGAAACTTTGTGCTCGATATTGTGAAACTAAATTTAATCAATAAAGAAGGAAGATGCATGCCAGAATTTGTGTTGGAATCGATTCTCTTTGGATTTGAATAAGATTGGTGGTGACTAGTGAATGGTATTTGAAGGTCTTCAAGTAATTTATGTAAACTTTGTGTTGCATCTATTATTTGGATTTACTTTTATGCGTGGATGTTTTGGTTGAAAGATCTACAAGACTTTGTGCTTGTAATCATTCATGCGGTTCAAGGAATTGTTGCATCTAAGAAGACTTTGTGCTTCTAATGCGAAAAATGAGACTTTTGTAAATCCAGCATTAAAAAGGCTACGAAGCGACTTTGTGCCTTCGTGAGCTTTCCCTTTTCTTTTACTTTGTTATTATAAATCACATCTGGTATCTCTACACTTTGCTTTGACAAGATAGAGATATTGGCATTACTGTTTTTTGTTAAGTTTCAAGTTATCAGATCTAGAGCTTTCCATCGTGAAGCATTGTAAACATCTTCTTTGAAAAAAAACAGAGAAGTATGAATGTAACACACACCCCCCCCCATTTCATGAGTATAGTGTACATTTTGTAAGTATTTCGTTAAGTTTACTATAGCTTCTATTAGCAATGAGAAGGGTACCTCCCCTTTCTAAGAGGAGAGATTTTATCTCGCATAGTTGTGGCTGAAGTCTAGATAGCGTAATCTGTTGAAAAGTTGATTACATTATTTTCACCCAATAGTTTTTTGGTGACTCCATTGGGGACACAATACGCATTTGAAAGCCTCACGTTTTCATTTGAAGTATACCAGTGTCCTTCATTGTAATTTATTTTCTTGTAAGTTTTTCAAGCTTTCACCAAGGACATGTAAATGGTTGCTCAAGGTCCTTGGGGAAATTCTTTTGGTCCGTTGAGTCTGGCTCTACCCCTACATGCTCTCCTTGAAGGCTCACGGAATAACTTTCCTAAGTTTTTTGGTAATGGACAACAACATCCTAATTAGCACGTTGCTTCTTTCTACATCGCTTGTGGAGTTCATGGTCTTGAACACAAAGATGTATCTGTAAGGTTGTTTGTGGAGACTCTCCAAGGTGTCACTGCAAATTGGTTTTATCATCTAGCACCATGTACCATCACAAACTGGGCAACTCTCATAGCCAAGTTCGAAGAAATGTTCAAACCTCCTAAGGATGCTCATGCTTTGTTGGCTCAGCTCACTTAGTTGAAGAACGAATCTCTCATGCCTATGCGCGATTTCATTGCTCACTTCAACAAGTTGACATGAATAATTCCAGTTGTTGCTCAACCTACAACTGAGAATTTGAAATGTTTCTTTGTAAATTCTCAAGTACCCGAGGTTGGTTTCCTATTGAGAAGAGCAGCCCCAGCTACTCTTGCAATTGTGCAGACCTTGGCTACAGAAATTGAAGATGATCTCATTATTGTTGGGCAAATAAGAATTGAATCAAATGAATTTGAAGAAATTCCTTCTTTGGAGTTATTTTCTTTCATCACAAGAACAGATCCTATTGTGCAAAGGTTGGCAAATGAGCTACTTGTCCTCAAAAAGCAGCTAGCTCAAAGTATGTTCTCTATGCCTCGCAAGGACGTACCAGGGAGTTCACCTTCCCATGATGCTCACATTTTTGTTGTTTGGAATCAACACAAGTTATCTTCACCTCTGAAGAGGCTTGCTCTTGAGGCACCATTAGTAAAAGCAATAGAAAATTATCCTGACTCCAATCCAAGTGATCTCACTATTCTCTTCTTGGAAAAGGAAGCAAACATAGCTGGCGACTCCCAATTCTGGTTTATGCAGTCTCAGATAGCCATTGATGAAAAGCAGAAAGATGAAAGTCATTTTTTCTGAAATTCAAGTGAATGAAGACAATCTTGTCTTGAGATCTGAAAAGATGGACATGCACGAAGGTCTCAATCAAGTTGAAAAGAATACATATGTGTTTCGAGGTCATGAAAATGAACACGTGTTGCATAAAAGAACTTCCTAAAGGAATGATGAGGACCTTCTTATATATAATTCATATTTTTCTAAGTCTAAAGATGGCAAACAACATACTGAAGTATGTAGTGCATTCATATCTTCATCTGAATCGTATGAAGTAGATCTTTTAGATCAGCATGAGGTTGCCATGGTTGATGAGCCAGTTGTTCAAGTAGCAACTAATAAGGAGCATTCAATCTTTGACCGATCAAGGGGATGTACCATAAGACATATTTCTTGGTTGGAGCCTAATGGGAAGAAAGGGGTTCCACTTGTACCTGATCGTGAGGATAAACTTGAAAATGTAGCTAAAGATGTATTTGCAGATGCGCAGGAGCAGTCTAAATTCAACGATTCATTCTGGAGCAGTAGTATATCTGATATATTTTTAGAGGTAGTTGAACATGTTCATCTCTTTCAAGAAATAGTGCCTCAACTTCATCTACATGTAGCTACTAATGATCGTATGAGGCAATGCAAGCTGTTGAGGAAAGGTAGTTATTTTGTTGAACATATGAATGGTTTCATTTGAGAAGATTTCATTGATGGATAGTTTTAATTAGGTATGTTTTTACCTCTTCAATAAGTGCATTTGCATAAGTTTGCGTCTTGTTTTCGTAGATTTTATTTGTGTCAGTCGTGCTCAACTTTGCTGCCCAATGGATGAAGGCACTCGATTTTTGGATTTCTTCTCCCTTCATTCGTTTGAAATAAGTATTGAAGAAATATCCCCAACAAGATCCAGTTGTTATCATGGAAATTAGCAGTGCTCATTCCACAAATAACCCCCTACAAAATTTGTCTATTTCCTAGGTTCATGATGTTCAAGCATGCAAAATGAGGCAATTTTTTATCCACCTTGAAATGCGTTCCAAAGTCTTAGATAGCCAATTTGAGCATCCCCCTATGTTCACCTTGCAAAGACCTTCGAAACGAGTGCTCGCATGAACTTTCACTAATCATACTTCGCGAAACTGGAAAAACTGCAAAAGCTCCAAAAAAGAGCGCTTTTGCACTTGTTAAAAAATTTCTAAGTATGAAAAGTGCAAGGGTGCCAAAAATCAGCGCCCTTGCACTTAAGTGATTTTGTGACTTGGTGCAAAGGTGTTGATTTTGTGCGCCATTGGACTTAACTTTGTAACTTAGCCAAATTTTTGGCTAGGGCGCCCTTTTTGAGCTTGTTTGCACTTTTCATTGAATCTGCCACTTTTCATACCCAAATTAGTTGGTCGACTTAAGTTGATTTTAAACACTTCTAGATCACTTAAAATTGATTCTTATTCGTTTCTCTTCACTTCTATCTTGTTCTTCCCCTCCTTGCTTATTGGTCGACCAAGCTCTCAGCTAGAAAACACGTTTTTGATAAGACGTTCATTTTCTTGAAATAAAATACAAAGTCACTAGCTTTGTTTCAACACCTCGTTCTCACCATTAGAGAATTCTTCCTCTTCTCATGCTAGAGGCATATGATTCTTACCTTCTCTTTTTTTTCCAAACATGTCTAGGCTCTCATTTTCCTTGCCCACACTTGTCAATTTTTTTAAGTTCCAAGCCAAAGTGTTAGGGCGTTGATTTTCTGAGCCATGACATCTTTTGTCAAAAATTAACTAACACTGAGGTGCAATCGCGCACTTTTTCAGCACCATTGCACCAAATTCAAATTTCCCTCAAGTGTAAGGGCATAGATTTTTAGCGCCCTAACACTTTTTCCTGACCAAAAATTTTCTAAGTTAAAATGCAAAAGCGCACTTTTTTGGAGCCATTACACTTTTTCCTGCACTTGACCAAAAACACTTCAAATCTTTCCAGTTTCTCTCCGAACCACTTTTTGTCAATTTTTCACCTCATTTTCCGTGTCTCGACATTCATATTATGCTTTCTCCACATTGTTTTCTCCCTTCACGCTTCCCAATGCTACTTTTTTTGCTAGCATCTGTTGATTCACCATCCTTGCAGTTTCTCTCTAGATTTCATCAAGTGATCCTGAAGGTGACATTTTCCATCCAATGAACTATCCCAGATCTACAAAGAAGCCACCATGCAACATGTGCAAGAAAATCCATTCATCCGTCGGAAAGTCGATCACAAGAATTCACACCATTGTGGATTACATCGTTGGTCCGGATGAAAAGTTCACGCAGGAGACCAGGAAGAAATATGAAGACTCTGTGCCCAAGCAAGGAACCATGAAGATTCTTGATCTCTCAGCATTGAATGTTTTGATGCATTTCCATATGCATTTTGTAAATAATTTGTGACATCTTAAATGTCTTTTTGTAAAGTGTAATTACACTAAAAATATGAGACGTAACTTCTCAAATAAAAATTACACTTAGTTAGGTTAGGGTTTCCTATTTTTGCTCACCTAATTTCCTAAATTTACTCGTCTCTCTTTTCTATATATAATAGAGATCTTTATTGTAATAGGGACCTTTGGATATTTTGCAACGAAGTGTTGCCCCTTTGAAACAAGCATTGAAACTTTGTGCTCAATATTGTGAAACTAAATTTAATCAATAAAGAAGGAAGTTGCATTCCAGACTTTGTGTTGGAATCGATTCTCTTTGGATTTGAGTAAGATTGGTGGTGATTAGTGAATTTGAAGGTCTTTAAGAAATTTATGTAAACTTTGTGTTGCATCTATTATTGACTTTTTGCTTGTAATCATTCATGTGGTTCAATGAATTGTTGCATCTAAGAAGACTTTGTGTTTCTAATGTTACAAATGAGACTTTTGTAGATCGAGCATTGAAAAGGCTACGGAACGACTTTGTGCCTCTGTGAGCTTTCCCTTTTCTTTTACTTTTTTATTATAAATCACATCTGGTATCTCTACGCTTTTCTTTGACAAGATAGAGATATTGGCATTATTGTTTTTTGTTAAGTTTCAAGTTATCAGAGCTAGAGCTTTCCATCGTGAAGCATTGTAAACATCTTCTCTGAAAAAAGAGAGAAGTATGAATGTAACACACCCCCCCAATTTCATGAGTATAGTGTACATTTTGTAAGCATTTCGTTAAGTTTACTATAGCTTCTATTAGCAGTGAGAAGGGTGCCTCTCCTTTTTGAGAGGAGAGATTTTATGTCGCATAGTTGTGGCTAAAGTCTAGATAGCGTAATCTGTTGAAAAGTTGAATACATTATTTTCACCCAACAATTTTTTGGTGACTCCGCTAGGGACACGATACGCATTTGAAAGCCTCGCGTTTTCATTTGAAGTATACCAGTGTCCTTCATTGTAATTTTTTTTTTTTTAAGTTTTTCAAGCTTTCACCAAGGACATGTAAATGGTTGCTCAAGGTCCTTGGGGAAATTATTTTGGTCCGTTGAGTCTGGCTCTACCCCTACATGCTCTCCCTGAAGGCTCACGGAATAACTTTCCTATGTTTTTTGGTAATGAACAACGACATCCTGATGAGCACGTTGTTGCTTTCTACATCACTTGTGGAGTTCATGGTGTTGAACACAAAGATGTATATGTAAGGTTTTTGTGGAGACTCTCCAAGGTGTCGCTGTAGATTGGTTTTATCATCTGGAACCATGTACCATCACAAACTTGGCAACTCTCATAGCCAAGTTTGTAACGCCCCGCCACGCAACCCTAGAGGAAGTTGCAAACAACTACTTAAATAGGCTAGTTTTTATTTCTTTTGTTTAAGTACAATTAATAAGTAAGTTCGCTAACTAATGCCAACAACCTTTAAGGTTACGAGACATAAATTATATAGAACCTCAACCAAACATACATTCCAAGTAAGATAAATACATCAAAGCATATTAGATAACTTTCAATTCCATTTATCCATGATTAAATATTACAATTACAACTCTCACTCCCCGAATGAGGCAATTCCAATAAACATGATTACATATTACAACTTTCCACCTCGATTACAAAGAGGGGTAATAAATATATACAAGATCAACTGAAATGAAATAATGCAAGAACTAAAACTGAATCCCATGAGCTCTCCAATTGGAAATCTCATCCACATGAACATGAAGGAATCCCAACGAATTTAGGTGCACGCCACCCAACCAAGTGGAACCCAAAGGTCCACCCCCCGTGCTAGGAGATAGTAACAAGGAATCCTAGCCAAGACCATCTACCTCTAGACACAAGCTAACACAAAACTGAACCAAACTGAAACAACCAATCTCATGAACCTCACAAGTACAACACAAGTACATCATGAGTACAACTCAAATACAACTCATATACCACGCAAGTACAACACAAGTACAACTCTACATGGTCACATTGCTTTCAGGAATAAAGCAGATCAAGTATGCTAAGAGAACCATACACATAATAATCGAATACCAACTATGGTCACATCAGGTATGTTAAGGAAACCATACCCACCAAATCAAATACCGACTGTTGTCCTAGACAGAGTGTCATCACACAGCTCGTCATGGGTTTACCTCTGGGAATCTTCATAGGATCTGGCCCCCACTAAGGGTTGTCCTGGTGGCCTCAATCGAATCCCGGCCCCCATACTCACTCATGTGGAATCAAATACCTTTCGTACAGACAAGATAGATGACCTTGCCATTTGGGGCCTTCCCACTCATCCCAAGTCTAAACGAGCCCTTGTGTCTATGAGTGAGGCAGAATTATCTTGATTAGTGTGAAGTACCACCTAATCTTCTAAGTTTTGTTTTAGTTATCACTTGTTTAAACCACCCCCGAAGGTTTCCCAGTTTACCTCTTTGGGCTCTGGCTCCTACGGAAGCCACTCTTCTACTTGACAACACACATACCATCCAAACACCAAGGGTACCAAAGTGCAACAACCAAAAAAACATGACCACTCCTTTCTCAGGAGGTGACATAAAATAAACCATCTCCAAACACTGGAGGTAACAACAATAACAATACCACTCCTTACAAGGAGGCATAAATTGCATAACCCACTCCTTACACAAGAGGAACAAAACATCCCCGTTCGTGGAAACAGGGTAATAACAAGGAAATAACTTCATGCACTACCCAAGGGAATTAACTAACGGTCAACATCACCAAAACGTCAACCCCCAATTTCTAGGGTTTTTTGGAAGACTTACAGATTAAGGACACTTTTATCCCACTTCCCCAAACAAGAATACAAAGGAAATGTTCACATAAAGCAATTGCGAGGAAATAAACTAAATTGGATATATTAAATCCATTTTCCTTAATAGAATTCAATAATTCCTTACACTAACAAAACCGATCTAGTAATGTCTCTTCGAGACAAAAGATAAAATTTAAACAAATATCTAATCCCTCACTGCATGGAAATAATAATAAGGTAAAACAGATACTTCATTAATTCATAATAAATTGTTTAAAATAATTATTTATTTTTGCAAAACTATATCATTTTAATAATTCGTTAGTTTCACAATAAAGACACAAAACCCTTCAACTCCAAAATTTGTTCTTTCCAAATAAAATTATTTCCAAAATAAATTAATTAATTTTAGCTATTGCACTTGATCTAAAATTTCATCATTACATTTAAAATATGAAATTATTTTACTCACCCACTTTAAATCTATATAAATTTAAGTATATCCTATTTATCAAATTTATCTTCCCAACTATACAATTATGCAACTCAAAATATTATAAATTAAATTAATATTATAATATTACATACCTATAATATAAAACATTAAGTATATATATACATATTAAATATATATATATATATATAATATTATAAATACATAAAATATAATATTAAAATAAATTTATTATTTATCCCCTTTTTTTTTTGTTTGAAAAGAAGCCACTCATGCGCCTCGAGCCGCACACCAACCCTAAGGGTTGGGTCGTGTGGACCTAGGGCCGCGTGCTAAGGTTGGGCGTTTGTTAAGGGCGTCGGCTGCAGAATAACCAAGTGACGGCAGTGGCAGCATGAGTGGCGCAAAGCGCTGGCGGAGGCGGTGGCGGAGCCGACCCTTAAGGTCACTGACGACTGCGCACAACAGCACCCACAAGGGTGGCTCGGTTGTGCTTAGCACAGCTGGCCACCACTGTGGTGGTGGTGGTGCCAAGCCACCACAAGGCCGATGGGGGCGGTTGGCACAGCTCCCCATAGTGCCTCCCATGGGGGCGGTTGTGGGTTGAGCCCCAACCCTCCCAAAACTTTTGATTTTAATTTTGTTTTTTTTTTTTTAAAGAAATTTTCCACGGATTTTGAAAACCACCTCATTTTGTAGTGTTGAAAAATTTGACAGCACAATCCTTTGAGGTGAAATTTTAAATGAAAAGAATAGGTTAAAATATATAAATATATATATAACAAAATATATATTTATATATGCAAATACACAGATTCAACATCCTTTTAAGGAATTGAAGAAACAAATTAAGAAAATAAGATTGAAATTACAGCCAAGATCATTTTCTTTTGTTTTAAATAAAATTTCATTCCCAAATACCATTCCAAATTTTGAGAGCAAGATTTTAACAGGGATTTCTTTGCAAACCCAACAGAGAATTTAAAGGTTTTCTAATAGCATATACAATTGTGAATCTTTTTCCAAAATGAAACTAATTTAACAAAAAAAGAACTTGTTTTCCAAAAGCTTGAGAAGATTCAAAAAATGGTGCAATGATCCTTCCTCAGATTCCGGCTCCTTCCAAGAAATCCAACTGAGCTTTTTCCCCAATCCCAAAATCAAACAACCAATTTCTTTTCTTTTTCCTTGTTTTTCCAAATTCTCCAAAAAAACTTGTTGAAAACTCATTCAAAATCCCATAATGAAGAAATTTCCAAAATATCTCATTCAACCACTGTAATAAATTTCTAAAAACATAAATAGAAAATATCTTCTTTTTTCAATTTTTGAATTCCAATTTTCTAAAAATGCAAATTTAAAAACCTTTTCTTTCATTTTTCAATTTCACATAATAAAATTCATAAATTTCAAAATAAACTTATCCAATTTCAACACAATCAATTTAATTAATTAATAAATAAATCTAATCCACGATTAAATTATTTATTAATTAAATTAAATTAATTAATAAAATTAATTACGTTATTAACATAATACCAGATCAATTTCAATTTCACAAGTTAAATGCATACAGTCATTTAATTACCCTTTTTAACTTGCAATTAAATAATCGAAGAATAATCAAAGAGAGAGAACAATATAAAACAATTAACCTGACTAAGACTCGACACTGAGATGCAATGGCGCACTTTTTCAGCACCATTGCACCAAAGTCAAATTTCCCTCAAGTGTACGGGCACTGATTTTGAGCGCCCTGACACTTTTTCCTGGCCAAAAATTTTCTAAGTTAAAATGCAAAAGCGCACTTTTTTGGATCCATTACACTTTTTCCTACACTTGACCAAAAACACTTCAAATCTTTCCATTTTCGCTCCGAACCACTTTTCATCGAATTTTCACCTCGTTTTCCATGTCTCAACATTCGTATCATGCTTTCTCCACATTGTTTTCTTGCTTCACGCTTCCCAATGCTACTTTTTCTGCTAGCATTTATTGATTCACCATCCTTGCAGTTTCTCTCCAAATTTCATCAAGTGTTCCTAAAGGTGACATTTTCCATCCAGTGAACTATCCCAGATTTACAAAGAAGCCACAATGCAATAGGGGCAAGAAAATCCCTTCATCCGTCGCAAGGTCGATCACAAAAATTCACACCATTGTGGATTACACCGTTGGTCTAGATGAAAAGTTCACGCAGAAGACCAGGAAGAAATATGAAGACTCCATGCCCAAGCAAGGAACCATGAAGATTCTTGATCTCTCAACATTGAATGTTTTGATGCATTTCCATATGCATTTTGTAAATAATTTGCGACATCTTAAATGTCTTTTTGTAAAGTGTAATTACACGAAAAATATGAGACGTAACTTCTCAAATAAAAATTACACTTAGTTAGGTTAGGGTTTCCTATTTTTTCTCACTTGATTTCCTAAATTTACTCATCTCTCTTTTCTATATATATGAGAGATCTCTATTGTAATAGGGACCTTTGGATATTTTGCAACGAAGTGTTGCCCCTTTGAAACAAGCATTGAAACTTTGTGTTGAATATTGTGAAACTGAATTTAATCAATAAAGAAGGAAGTTGCATGCCAGACGTTGTGTTGGAATCGATTCTCTTTGGATTTGAGTAAGATTGGTGGTGATTAGTGAATGGTATTTGAAGGTCTTCAAGTAATTTATGTAAATTTTGTGTTGCATCTATTATTTGGATTTATTTTTATGTGTGGATGTTTTAGTTGAAAGATCTACAAGACTTTGTGCTTCTAATGTGACAAACGAGACTTTTTCACATCCAACATTGAAAAGGCTACGGAACGACTTTGTGCTTCTAATGCGACAAATGGGCCTTTTGCAGATCTAGCATTGAAAAGGCTACGGAACGACTTTGTGCCTTCATGAGCTTTCCCTTTTCTTTTACTTTGTTATTATAAATCACATATGTTGTCTCTATGCTTTGCTTTGACAAGATAGAGATATTGGCATTACTGATTTTTGTTAAGTTTTAAGTTATCAAATCTAGAGCTTTCCATCGTGAAGCATTGTAAACATCTTCTCTGAACAAAGAGAGAAGTGTGAATGTAACACACCCCCCCCATTTCATGAGTATAGTGTAAATTTTGTAAGTATTTCGTTAAGTTTACTATAGCTTCTATTAGCAGTGAGAAAGGCGCCTCCCCTTTCTAAGAGGAGAGATTTTATCTCGCACAGTTGTGGCTGAAGTCTAGATAGTTTAATCTGTTGAAAATTTGATTACATTATTTTCACCCAACAGAACCTATAGAGTTTTTTTAATTGAGCCTTGTGGGTGGGTTTGTGTTCAACTGGATCCTACCTCTAACCTCAAAAATTCCCTAGAGTTTCAAGTAGGCATCTATCATTTTATGTAGAAGGTTACCCACATAAATCACTTGAATAATTTGTATAGATGGTAGAATTGTCCTCTATTCCTTATGTGGCTCCCAAGCCTACAATTGATATCTAATTCCTTAAGGAAAAGAGGAAAACTGGAAATTATGGAAAGGAAAAAATCCTCTACCACTAAACCCATTAAAACTATTGAACTAACCTTTATGATTTATAAACCTAGCACTACGCAAATAAGAGTAACTTGGTCCTCCATAGTAAGGGACTAGTCCTTATCCAAACTATTCAAATTATCTTAGCTCCAAGCTAGTATCCATCTATTAGGATCTCTACCATGAACTCTTGACCCTCTATGTGTTCTTGAAGATTGTTGCTTATTATATAGACAACTCATAGAGATGAGTTGATGGGGGGAATATCATTTTCTTTCATTATGTGACTATCTCATGAAAAACTAGCCCTCACTTTTGTGTAATAAGCTTTCAGTGTTACCAAATGAAGACAACCAACCAAGTATTTCTATAGAGGATCTTCCAAATGAACATCATTTCATGGAATGTGTGTAAACCTACATAAGCTTATCACAATTGTTCTATTTTTTCCACACATGTTAGAAATGGGCCATTTGATATTATTTATTTATAGGAAGTCAATTCATTGTTTTTTTTTCACACAACTCTATAAACAATTTGGCCTTATGTCACTCATCGTAGCACCGCATACGAGGAGAGTCATTACCATACACGAGTTTTCCAAATTTTAAATACAAATATAAAATACACATGTATAAAACGAATAAATACAATTACAATCTACAATAGTTAAATATAACAACTTTTATTATTAAGGATAGTTATAAAAATCTTAAATAAACATATAATTGCCTTTTTGAAAATTGGGTTTGCACAAAATAGATATAGAGGCCCTTAGACTAATATCACATGAAAATAATAATATCAAACAATTATTTATGTTATATGTTATGTGCATCCTTGGTTGGACATACATTGTATGTCCCTTCTTTGATGCACATTATCTACATTGCACTTTCATTTAAGAATTCCATCTATTCCTATTTTCAAATATGGTGTTGTTTTATAATGTTTTCCTAGCGGTTACAATCATCAAATGCACCCTTTCATAAAAATTCATAACTTAAAATTTACAATATTTAAGTTATTTTCAAAAAGGTATTTTTATAAAGTGATTATGTTATTTTTTTTATGTACCCCTTTATTACAAATGTCACTTTACATAATATTTTTTCTCTTAGGATAAAATTTTAATATTTCTCCCCTAATAAAGTTTCAATTTTTACATCAAGATATTAATGAAAAAAACATTGGCTAACAAAAAACTTAAGTTACAATTGCAAATATATGCATGTTACAATACTTGCACACTATGAGGCAACCAGCCAAAATGACATCACACCCAAAACACATTGTGACACTACCATATGCATGGTTGTACAAGGTCTATGAACACCAAAATAGAATAGCACAATCAAAATATATACACAATCATCATGAGATAACACAAACATGATGAAGAGCAAAGGATATAAAGTCTCCTCCCAATTGATAATAAAGAGCACAAATATCATACTTGATACTACAAAGGGAAAAATAGGAAGGAGAAAAGCATGAAATAATCTCATTCCTCTACCATCCAAGCCTACAATAATATATGTGTAAATATCCAAAAGAACAAATGCACAATTTCAAAACATTCACTAAAACATGCCATGAGTTGTTGTTCGGAAAAGGAGATATAACAATACACCTAGGTCACACTAGAAAATAACCAAACTCACTTACGAGCACAAGTACAATTTAAATTTAATGAAAGGAACACAATAATATACAAACATATCAAAACAAATTGACATGAAGGAAAATGTAGGTCATAAGGTTCAATTTTCCTTAAAAAAACATTTCAAAAAATATTGATAAATACCCACTATTTTATGATCACTCTTATTGAGAAAAATTTATTCTATTACTAGTTAAAATTGACTCTAATACTATTTAAAATTACCTCTAGCTATCTTGGAATTGTCCCTAAAAAATAAAGAAATTTTGGATAGTTGACAAGTCTTATTTTAATTACCAAGATATTGGGAGACCCCAAATTTGGCTTTGAAGATGGAATTAAGATCTATAAAATGTATAACTAAATTGGTAGCTCGTAATAAGATCCAATACTCATCAAAATTTAGAAGACTAAAATAGGGGCATGGCCTAGCCAACGCAAGCCTAAAGAAAAATCCCACTAAACAACTCATATCTTTCTAAATTTAAGTGTTTTTAATGAAAATTTTAAAGCATTGAATTTTAATATGCTTAAGATACAATGTTCCATGATTAAAGTTTTAAAAATATCACTATTCAATTTCACCAAAAATGCTAATATTCACAAGCAAGAATTCATTTACTCGAGATGTAAAAATGGAAACATATAATCAATTGCATCTCTCAATTTTATAGAGCTAAGAAAAAAAACATATTAGTATTAAATTCAACATATGCATGACATCAAAAATAAATCATGAAATATTTTATGCATATTTATTCATCATGAGTGCATATTTAATCGTAAGTGTTGTAAATCAAGGCTAAACACAAAATGATACTTCCTTCTAATTTTAGACATAATTTTAACTCAATTGGTAATCATGTTACAAGATTACATTCTAGTACCCACATCCCAAACATGGATGGATGACAATCATTTACAATGGCGATTCTAACATGTATAAATACAACATTCATAAACCTTCATAAATATTCACAAGCTACAACTTATCAAAATACAACAAATAGAAGATGAAATGAGATCCAAACACAACCTCTAAATGTGTTGCCATTATTCCAATACACAAACCAATAGAGGTGAATTACCTACCACCCATAAATGTGGCACCTTTAGGCACGCCCCACTAGATTGAGAGATGGAATCCATGGTCATGAAGCACAAATATAGCACACAAGCTTGGCCTCAAAAACACAAGAAAGATGGTTTCTCATAACTTAATTGAATATTTTCAATCCAATTAAACGTAAGGAAGAAGATAAAATATATAGAGGAGGTGGGTGATCTCCTATTTGAAATTTCAAATCTAAAAAGTATGGAACATGAGACAAGTAAGAACTTACCACAAGGAATATTTTTTTGTAAGGCTTTGCACATCAACCACATATGGGTCATTCTTGATGAAGGATTCCTTTTATTTCTTGTTTAGGCACCATTTTTTAACCACACCATGGGTTGGCATGATCAATATTGTATTTTTTTAGTTATAAATATCATTTTTATTCAATCTTTTGCACATTTCACATCAACCACAAGAAACTAATTCCAATTGCTTATGAATTTTTCCCTTGTTTTTATTTTTATATTTTTAAATATTGCACATTGATCTTAATTGGATCATTTCTATTATTTTCACTTGAGACCTCCAACTTTATTTGCATTCTTATGTTGATCTAAAGAAACCATTAGACAAATGGCTCTTAAGATAGTTCAATTTTGTTTTTGGTGTGTGCACACCCAATTTACACCTATGACATTTCACTACTCTTAATTATTTTCTACTTGATGAAATAAAACACATAAAGAATATTGTAATGTCCCCTTATAGAGTTACTCTAAATTTTTCCTTCAATCTTATAGATTAAGATATCAAATATGTCAACAAACCAATGCTTTTGAGAAATGGTTATGGATCTCTACTATGCACCTTTGATTCACTTAGAGAATAATTCTAACTTAACTAATTAACTTATACATTTCTTATATGAATTTTGAACAATGAAGTTTAATTTGATTATTACTTCAATAAAGGAAAATTAACAAGAAATTATAATTTTTGTTTCTGATTTATTGCTTTAAGATCATGTGTTGAATGTATAGGAGGCTTAGACCTCTATTTGATCAATGTCTTGAATTAATCTTTATACTCAAGTGAATTTCTCTTGGTGATGTGTCTGAATGTTGAATGAGTGCTCATGCATCCATCAAACTTTTAATAGGTTGACTAGAAGCCACCATTATTTGCCTAATCATAGGCTCTAAATAGCACTGCAAATCTAAGTGTAAGGATATTAATTGACAAATGGTTGATGCTCCTTGAATGGTCTATGAACCTCCTCAAATATAATTTAAATGGGCATGATTTGAGGAGTTGTATCTTCTCAAAACATATCTCTTGCACATAATTTAATTAATCACTTTTAATACCATTAACTAATTAATTGGTGCTTGATTGCCCTGATTGCCCTTCCTTTAAATAGCAATGACTTTATAATTCTCACATCAAGGCCAATGCATGATCGAACTAATTTTTCCTTGGAATAGTGATGACGTAATTAATGTTCCTCATGTCAAGGCATACCTTTATGTGATTTTGTCAACAGTCGAATGGGGTTATTACAATCTCCCTTCCTTGGAATTTCTTACCCACAAGCACTCTTAGGTTAGGATGTTGGAGGACTTTCTCATTCTCCCACGTAGCATCTTCCATAGTTAAATCCTTCTATTTGATGAGGTATTCTTTGATGACCCAATTCCTCAACCTTTTCTCCCTTATGTTTATAACTTCATTGGGAACCAAGACCAACTTGTCTTCTTCATTCAAGGGTGGAAGTTTAGTGGAGGCAGTAACTTTTCATCCTAAAGCCCTTCTGAGGCATGACACATGGTATACATTGTGTACTTTGTTGCTTTTCGTAAGCTCTAGTTCATCCACACCAATTGTCAAAAGGTGCATCTTGTGGCATCATGGTAAGAATTTATGGAATGCAATTTTATAACAATAATCTAGGGGAGATGACCATACTTTTGGGAATTTCATGGTCACATTCCAAGGACAAGGAGGTAATTCTTTATGACATCGTTCATCTAAAGGAAGTTGTTGATATAATACAAAGGAACTTCTAGAATACTAGTGATTTTGAGAGATGGTATCTAGACATAATAACTCGGCCAAAATAACCTTGGACAGAATAACCCGATCATAGTGACCCAAGGGCAAAATAACCCAGGGTCATAATAACCCATGGACACAATAACCCATGGTCAAAATAACCCATGGAAAAAATAACCCATGGTCATTTGGGCACATGAAGAGATAACAGTGCAAATTGGAGCAAAATTTGGCATAAGAATTGGGAAAATATCTAAATTCTAATGTAATTTATAAATTTTGTTTTCCTTTCTTTATATTCTTACAGGGATATTCTGTCCATGGGCTATTTTGACCATGAGTTATTTTGGCTTGGGTTATTGTGACCCTAGGTTATTTTTTCCTTGGGTTCTTGTGACCGGGTTATTTTGTCCAGGGTTATTTTGGTCTGGTTATTATGTCCTACAACCTTGAGGGATGACTTGCTAAAACTTAGATCTATTCTCACAAGAATACAAACTAGGAGAAGAGGAAGAAGTGATGCTCACATTTTTCTACTATATTGCACAAATAACAATACAAAGACTATTGTCTATATAGTGTCCAACTTTAGAGATGCTACTATCATCATTACCAACTACTACATTACATCAACTGTAGCTCTACAAGGTTACTTTCAATTCTAGGATTGAGTAAAGGATTCCCTCCAAAATTAAGTAAAAAAAAAATTAAACTCATCTACCCTATTGAGGAAATTATGAGATCGACAATAATATCTTAAGGAGGAATCCAAATGAATACTAAATTAGTGTAACATAAACATGTTGAAGTAACTCCCAAAGTAGTTTCTTGTATGAGGAATCACTAGAAAAAATGTGAAGGTGAGCACATGTGACATCTTTGGGTCTTATCGTAGTTTTTGAATGTTTTCATTCATCATCATGTCACATTAAGATATATGAAGGACTCATTGCTTCCACTATTCAACCCAAGTCAAAACTGGGGAAATTTGGAACATGGAGCCATAATAAATTATATAGTTCATTGGAAGAACCTACTTGCAAAAGACATTGCTTGGGAAGAATTAGGAAATAATGATATTTAAAGAGAATTTTATATAGTAGGAAATGGAGACTTAAACTTACAATTGCTTGAGAGAGAAAATTTGAGCAAGGTATAATCTATGGTATGATCCAAAATGTCCATTTCCTATCACCAACATTCCCTGTAATCCAATATTGTTTATGTGCTATCCCCTTCATTTCGCATGCATTTACTTATGATCCCCAAAATTTATAAGTATGGAGACATGGCCAATTTTCTAAGTCAATGTAAACCATCTGAGTTGTGGAGTTTTCCTTCCCAGCTTGACTATCCCCCCAAGTCTACTTTCTTCTATACTTTCATTCAATTTTTAAATTTCCCCATTCATAAATACCACATGACTATCTCCTACCTTCATTCTCTTCTCCTATCAGGCTACAAGTCTTTGCTCACATAATATTGTCATTGATGTCAGAAGATGTGATTGATGTTTATGGATCAACAGCAAGTCGGATGGAGAGAAGAGCATGTTTTATGATTAAGAGAAGAGCGTGTTTTATGATGAAGAGAAGAGCATGTTTTGCAAATGTTGCAAATGTTGTCATAAAATGTTGACATGTTTCTACAAAGATCATTCCCGAAGGTTTGAGGAAGAAAAAGATGGCTTATTCTATATAGATTTTATGAGTACATTCTAGACATGTAATTTGCAGATCTAGACAAAGGTTAAGAACATAAATGAATTAATTTTGCTCTCAGACAGAGTTAGGGTTTAGCAGATAAACCTTATAAGTGTTTTAGGTCATGGCGCTTCACAAAGTCCTAATTCATCATTGACTTGATGTTGTCATTAATCGGTCACATAAGTTATGACTTATGTCTTCAAAGTCATTTATTAACCGGCCCCTTCACCTAGGCAATTACCAGCTCGGAATATACCAAAGACTTTTATATTACCTAAGTCTGAAAGTTGTCAGCATTTGATTTTGGTATAAAAACATTTGTCGGTCATTGAAAAAGTTATCAAAACTTCATTCCTTCTTGCCGATGGCAACGTGGCAAGTTTTGATTGCGCAATATCTCTTTGCATCGCATTTTTGAAATTACTTTATTTTGAGTAATTTACGATGTGCAATATGCTCTTTAGAAGATCAACGGTGCGTATCAGAGTTTATAGATCGGACGACTATCGCATATGTTCTTCACATCACATTTTTAAGTTTAACTATGCAAGGAAAACTTGCGATATGCGATGATAGTGGATGGTGACATCACAAAGACAGATGATGATATCTTATTGCATTACACAATTTTTTCACATTGTAGTTGTGAAGCCAGAAGATAAGGTCATATTTGTGATATGTGAAATAATGACACATGTGCATGGTGACATCGACTCAAACAAGTGGCAACTCCTTATTCCAGCACATGAGTTATTTGTATCGTGTTTTCAATCCCTCATGTGCATAGAAAATTTGCGATGTGCGATAGGAAGTGGAGTGTGACGTCAAGTGAACAGGTGGCAAGTGTCTATTGCACCACACATTCAATAGATCACGAAAATGATTTCTTAAGTGCAAACGAAGTTGTGACAAGCATAAGGCTTGCAATAGAAGATCAATGGCATATATTCAAAGTGGAGTTGATTGAACGACTATGTTTTAAAGTTGAAGACTTCAAATATAGATCATTGGATAATGTTGTGAAGACAGAGATCAACTGCCCACATTCAAAGTTTGGCACAACGGTCATGTGATGGTTTGAATGGTCAGATGAAGAATTTTGATATGTCATGATAGTAAATGATTGAAATTTTATTGGATAAGCATCATCATAGATTTTTAGGCGATTGGAAGATAAGATACAATTCAATTATGAATAATGTGACAAGTATTCATTATGTTTCAGACCTACGTATTAAAGCTAGGGTGAGGGTTTTGATACAAAACAAACAAGTGGTGGAATAGGGCATATAAAATTATGTCGTGACATTCAAAATTTAGTTCTATTTTGGAGCTTCTTGATAACACAAAGAATGACACACTCAAAATAGAGTATGAAGTGTATGGTGTGAGGGTGTTGTAGAATAGAGGAAGAGACTCTAGAGTAATGAATTTACAAGGTGCATTCTCAAGTTGAAGAAGAACTAGTACTTTGCATATATTAATTTGTAATATTTTAAGAGGTTTGTGCCTAAGAAAGATTGGATTGGTGCTCAATCAGGTGTGCAGTGTACCAGAAGGTTAGTGTCTCAAAACATTGTCTTTGGTGTGCAGTGTACTAGTAGGTTGAATCCTTAAAACATTGTCTTAGGTGTTAATGTACCTATAAGTGGGTGCTTACAAAATATATGTAATATCTTTGATTGTGAGGTTGGATTTGAGCAGTAGACTCAAGCAACTTTTCTCACTGTGGTTTTTCCCATACTAGGTTTTTCATGTATATCTAGTGTGACCTTCTTATGTGTGTATTGTTTTGCTTGATCTTTAATCTTTTCTATTGTTTTAATATGGTAAAAATATATATACACTGATTCACCCCCACTCTCAGTGTATTGGTGTTCTTTCAATAGTCTTGTCCATCCCATCATACCTCTTCACTAGACTTCGCTCCTTCACAAGTGTTTGTCAAGGATCCAAACTTCTTCTCACTAACATGCCTCCCTTTTGAACATAGATTCTTAACTTGTGGTATGATTCAAAGTGTGTCCTTAAACCCCAACTCTAACCACTCCTACCATTTCTCACTATTGATCCCACCTACCACCTAACATGTCAATTTGTTGTGATGTGTATTATTGAAATGTGGCTCCATCTATGGTACCCTACTTCCAATTAAATTATTTACTTGGAGTACATGGCTCCATGTGCATTTTATGCCATGAGAGTTGAGTATACTTCCCTAGCCACCATTAATGTGACAGTTAAGGTTTATGGTATTAGATCTTCATGGACCATTAATATTAAGATTTGTTGCAAGTTTTGAGTATCTTCCTCAATGCCTCCCTAGTACCTTTATGTGCACATGGACAAATTTTGGCCATGATTCAAAGGAAAATGATAGTAGATATGGGCACCCCCACCTATGGACTTCTCCAATACCTAGCAATCTTCATATCAATTTCAACATATTTGTGGATGATATTTTTGGCTGGAAACCAAGAGTGAAAGGAATTTTTAAATATGCACCAAACATTGACTAGCAGTATCTCAATCACTTGTGTTGAGATGAATAGATTTGAACAAAACAACTTACAAATATATGATGACTAGTGGATAAATACCTTGGTGGATGAAGAATTGATTCTCACCTAGAGGTTGCAAATGAGTTAAATTAACGGTAGTCAACATTGATGATATCAAGATGATGTGACACTTGCAGTTTTTGTAGTAGAAGTGGTTACTCTAGAGGCTTTCATGGTGGTGGTTAACCATGGGAATGAACCAAACCAAAGTGTAAAAGGTTGTGAATGTCGACCAAAGCCTCCTTAGTCCATAATTTTTTTTGAAGAGAATGTGTAATGTATTTATTTCTTTGTATAAATATAAATATGGCCCCATAATGTTCATGTATGTCGCAAATAAAGCTCAACAAAGTATCAATGAATAAAAAAGCTATGCTTCTAAATTGGGTTCATTAGATTGGTCATTGTATAGGTTATCTTTTGGTTTACTAGTTATTTTCATTTGTATTGTTTAGGGTTAGGGTCATGGTAGAAGGGAAGAAGGATATCTAAGGTATAATCTTGTAATATATTTGAAACCCTAATGTATTTGTATTAATATATAAATCTATATAAAAGGGTCTTATATTTAATATAGGCTACAATATATTAAACCCAAGTCATGATATATATATTTATCCAAGGATTGTCATATTATTATTGTGTGAATACATAAAATTAACAATAAGAATAAAATTAACAAACCATATGAGCATAGGATTTGCATGAAGAAACCCTTTTAAGAATAAATCCACAAGAGAAAGAGGAAAATTATGTAATAATCTTCAACAAAGAGATACATCCAACATAGTAACACTCTCTTCACTCTAACAACAATTCAACAACACTTGTGTACTTGTAAAATAAACCTCTAAAATTATTATCTCATATATCCAATTTATAGGTAAATGGGAGAGGAATATCACAAATGATTTTTCAAATAGTTTACTATAAAACCATGTTAAAGACAAAAATATCACATTCAAAATCAAGAGGATATTCCAAAAATAGTAAATGTAACTTCCAATGAGCCATGAATAGCAAAAAATATCCATACTAATAATAAATGACATCTTTAACTTATAATTCCTTCATAATGATCCATATCCCAAGTTAGGCATCTAAAACCATCACCCAACTCATACTTAACCTGCCAAAATGCAAGATGATCAACCACTCAATTTTCATGCTCAGGTTGAGAAATTTGTTTAAAATGGCTCCATAATTACCACTCTCATCTCAACATTCTTCATGAATGCACATAACAACTAGTGCTAAGATTCTTAGGGAATATTAATTTTCCATTTACACCCTATGCATTCAAGGAAACTTTTCAAGAATGTCAAAGTTACTTAAAATATACATGGGATTGCAAGATAAATGACACCTTAATCCTAGCAATTTAAATATTTATGATTTTATGTATTTTAAAATTTATTGAATATGTTTTTAATAAAATTAATGCTATAATTTAATTGTCGAAAAAAGTTCAAAAATGAGGTCAATGTGCCTCCACTTTTAATATAATAATTGATTTTCCTTGATTATTTTTCCCACTTAGTTAACTTGAATATTTAGTACATGAAAAAATAATTTTAATTAATATATTTGTTAACAATTATTGAAAGTTAGGTGTACTAAAATGTATTAGTTTCAATGAACCTCCACTGCATGTCTTAACTATTAATCATTAAAAAACACAAATTATACCCTTTTAAGGGAATTGTGCCATATTTTTCTTAAATTTCTTAAATAAATTTTAATATACTTTTTAGAATTTTGAATTACTTGTGTTTAACTATAATGATCTACATGTAGTGGGTTTTTAAAAAATTACAAAAAGGTCATTAGAATATAAATATTATATATTCAAAATCTACACTCTTGGATCTATAAAAGGTATTTTTTATATTTTTAGAAAGTGTATGTAATGCCAAAAATTATTGTGGGAAGATAGGGTTTTCAAAAAATTAAAAATCACAAGAAAATACATGCCACACATTTTTAAGAAAAATTGTTTGAGTGAAAATATTTTGAGAAAAAATATTTCTATAAAATTTGTTCTTTCTAATTTGCTTGAAATTTTTCAAGGAACAAGATCATTTAAAATTATTTATTTCATCTAAAGCACAATACAAATCCAAACCTTTACCTAGGTCCATTTCTTGCAGCTAACCAACAGCAACTAACCCTCTTTACCATATTTCAAACTTGTATATATCCTTCAACATTTTCAAGGCATAGGCACATGTGCAAAGTGTAGTTTGCAATTAGCTCATACTGTCATATCACTACCATCTACAAGTAAGGAAGGGTACTTCTAAGTGGATAATGGAAAAAAAAATCATGCAAGATCAATGTGGGTGGTTGCAAGCTTGCAAGGAGTTATTTTTTATTTGAAATTTTTAAGTTATCCATACCTCATTACATCATCAATCATATGACAATGTACATGAGTTCAATCATTTGAGGAGCCAACTTATACCTCCTGAACAATTGGACATCTCTCAAGCCTAGTTGATTCCACAAAAAGGGGAATTAAGTATTTGTTAGTATGTACACAAGAATAGGTTTTAACTTTTGTTTTATTGATGAACTTGTGATGTGTGGGTGTAATTTGCATTTTTAAGTTGTGAAGGTAGGTTTCAATTCTACAAAGTGTAATTTAGAACTATAGGATTAGCTTGCAAGTGTGTAGTTTTATTTGAAGGATTCCAATTTAGGAAAAAGGGTGCCCTATGGATGCAAGATCTAGAAGTATGGACCTATTTTATAAGTTGTAAGTAGGGAAAATGAGTTTGTATGATATAATATTATCAAGATCTAAAGGTGGACATGCACTTTATAGCATGTAAAGGGGATGGATAAGTCTACCATATGATTCATGTGGGGTTTTATAAATATGAACAAAAAATTGCAATTTGTAGGGAGAGCAAAGTTCAAATAGAGGGGCAAGTCCATAGGAAATACACTTTTGCATGTGGGGATGGTATACACATTAGTGATTGTAAGAAGGATAGAGAGGTTTTAATAAAGATTAATGATAGGGTGTGGTGCAAATATATATTGTAGTTCACAACACACAAATTGTAAATTATATATGCACTCCACAAACCAAACTTGATAAGGACTTTATAAATTTATGGGGATTGGGATTCGAGGAAAAAAAATTAGTTTGCAATGGGATGAAAATGATGCAAGGTGGTGGATTAAGTCCATGATTCATTAATAAGGAATTGTATGGAGTTGAAGGGAACAAATTCAAATGAGCACTTTGCATACATGTAAATTGTAGCCTAGTTCCCTAGACTTACCTAAGAGGTAAACACTTAATATTTCAAACATAACCCCCTACATGCACACAAACATGAGACACAAAGGCATTCCATAAAGACTTGTTGGGACAAGTGTAACATAGATCATAATTTTCAATGGGCCCCTTAGAAGGGATTTCAATTTAATAATTAGTGAGAGGCCAAACAAATAACAAGGGCCACAATGAAGGCATAACAATTATAATTTTGGGTGATAAGCCAACATTGACTCAACTTGGGAATGTGTGTCTCCTAGGTGCAATAAGAATCTAGGTATTCGTAAGGTGTAGACCAAGTGTACAATAAAACACAAAACATGAAAATAAAAGAGACAACACAAAGTAGAGACAAAAGGAAAAATAAAAAAAACACTTCATCATGAGCTAACAATGATCATGATTCTACAAAAGAACATAGAGGGTAGGAGAGTATGTGCAATACTTTTGAGCTCATATTACACTAAATAAATTAATGATTCAAGTGTTTTCTATAGACAAGTAATTCCAAGATATTGTCACCCATTACTTGTGGTAAAAAGTACTTGGTCTACATTGGTCATCAATAACAAAAGGGCCCAACCATAGGTAATGCACATATCCACACATAGGACATACACACTAAATGTGATTTTTTTGTTTATAACCCTTAAAAACTTAAATAGCACCATTCAATTTTGTGTGTCACACACACCCAATCAACATTGCACATGCAACCTCACTTGATATTAATCTACATGCAAGGGATATGTGATGGTAAATCACATTGTTGACAAGAAAAATGAACAAAATTAATGTGGGTGGTGAGAGGTCCTATACCACACACCCTATGCAATAGAAGCAACCTTAAATAAGAGTGGCATTGCTATATGTGATGCCTTAAGGGAATGGTCTCCACAAGATTTCTATATAAGGTGCAAGCAACATGACTCTAAGACATGACTTGATTAAACTTGCCTAGTTACTAAATGAAAGCATAGAAAATTAAATTAAATGATTTAAAATTAAAATGGATGATAAAATATAATAAATAAATGCTACTAATTTGAAGGAAGAAAAGCATAATATATAGCCCATTACAACTTAATCCAATAACTACATAATTTTGCATTTAACTTTTCTCAATTTTATTTAATAAACATGATTGTTTAATCTCCATTAACAATTCAACCAAAAGAAATGAATGAAATTGGAACAAGACCCATGGGGTCTAGATTGGATGGTTAAACCATTGAAATACAAGGATAGTGGTTATAAGTTCAAATCTCCAATTTTATGTGAGTAAGAGTAGCTCATGTTCACTAGTCATATTAAATGTGCATATATATTTTTATGTACAATTTTTTTCGTAATATTCTCATTAACTAATTGATGTGAATTATAACATTATTCTATTATTATAATTTCAAATGTTAAATTTATAATGTAAACAATAAAATAAAATAATTTTTTTTTTTATGTACACATTTTTTAAAATATTGTCATTATCTAACTGATGCAAATTATAACATTATTCTGAGGGATCCCCGATCCCTGCCCCACAACAAAAGGAAGCAGTAAGAAGGCTTCACAAGTCGGCGATGAGGCTTGTGCTCTACATGAAAATGGTAGCCAGTAAGGAGGACGTGAGAACCCTGACCACCGATAAGGTGAATGCAAAGCTAGTGTTTTTGGGTTTTGATGTCCGGTCATGCTTCATAAGTTATAACATGCATTTCATAGAAGCCGTATGAAAGAATTGAGACTCCCGACTCTCGACAAGTCTAAAGGCATGACAGGCTTCTCAGACCGGACTTTCAGAGATTGGGCACTTTTGTAATTACTTAGGCCCTCTTGGGCACTTTTGTAATTAGGCTCTCTTGAGCACTTTTGTAATTACTTACTATTATTATTAATATAATATATAGGCTATTAACCTTTTTCGCAAAAAAAGAAAAATTATCATATTATTCTACTATTACAATTTCACATATTAAATTTATAATGTAAACAATAAAAATAAAATAACTCTTCAAAAAATAAAAAAACAAGTAAACAATAAATAAAATAAAATAATTTCAAATAATTTCAAAACAAAATAAAATAACTCAAGATCAACATCTTTTAGAAAGATCTATTTAAGATATATATTAGTTTATTTAATTTTTATTTCAATAGTGTCTTTATTTTCCCATATGAATTATCATTTTTTAAATTTTTTTCTAAATAATAGATAGATAAAAAAAGATAAACATCATTTAAAATTATTTTATTTTATTTTGTTCTACTTACCAATTATTTTAATTACTATTGTATAGCTTAAGTTTTTTTCCTTAAATATATGTCTACTCTAATATTTGTTTTGGACAAACATACCATTATACTCAACCCTTTGCTCTCACTCTAGTTTGTAAAATCTCTTGTAATCAATATAAATAAAATAAAATAACCTTTAAATAATTCTAAACTAAAATAAAAGCAACTCTCTCCTAAATAATTGTTTTTGTTTATAAAATGTAGATACCATCTATAAATATATTGAAAATATGAAAAAATGATTGATGTTTTATATATTTAAGATATTCATATTAGTATATGTCTATATATGTATATATTTTTTCTTATATATAATATTATTATATTTAAATGATGAAACAATTCCTATTTATACAATTGCCTCTTATTTTCGAGCAATCTTCTTCTTCTTGCAAGGAGGTAGGAAGGATTGTAATGGAAAGTTTCTTTTGATTTTTCAACTCCTACTAAAGATTTGAGGCTGCATGATGGATCTGAAGGCGTCTTTTTGGATTATCCTAGTAATAAGAAAATGCATTTAGGAGAGAAGGATCCTAGATCAAAATTTAGCCAACAACCTTTTGACCATTTCTTTAACCCACCTTAAGTGTTTTGTTGTCTAGTTGCTGGTGTGTTGTTTCTGTTTTTAATTTTTGTGTTGTAGTGTTTGTTGTTTCTGACTGGTCGTTGTTTTCCAGTCTGTTTTCTTGGACTGTTCTGTCCTGATGTAATGCTTTATACGGTATCAGAATCCTTTCTGCTTATCTAATAAAAACAATTCCTATATAATGATGCACATTTGACCTTATTTATTAATTAATTGAAAAAACAAACTGAAATTATTGACTGGTTATATGTTTGCCTTAAAATGCCCACAGAATTCAAGTTTAAACCTAGATAATATTCAAAACTATATGAAATCCGAATCAAGTAAAGGGGAAAAATTCTGAACGATTAAATTGATAAAAAGCTTTTTTTTTAAATACTCGAAAATTGCGCTCAGAGATACCCTGATTCTTTCACTGGAAACCTCCCCGAAATGAGGATAATATTTGTCAGCTGTAATTTTTCATTTGGATGAGAAGCGGGAAGTAGTTGCTCACCTCAGACTTTGACAGCTAATATGTCAAAAGTTATAATATATTATATTTATATAAACATAAGGCATGTAGATAAATATGGATAATGTGTTGCTAACCTGTCAACATAGCATAATCTTTCATGCAAAATTTATCCACTTTTCCATTTATATGCAACTCTACCGGTGAGATGTGAAGCAACTGTTGTTACAATTTCTATGCCTAGATTGAGACGATTCAAAGAATTCTGACAATTTTTATCAGTAGTTATTATTGTAAAAAGTGTATCTAGAATGCTGGATGGTCATGGCCTTGTAATAGAGCTAATTGAAGTTGCCTATTTTATAATAGAGTTATGAAAACAGCTGGCCTTGCTTGGAACAAAGGTGGTTGTGGGTGGAGACCTCCTACTGACTTAAGTAGCCTGGAGGGTCATGTTACCAGGCTATTGTAGGTGGTCATGTTTGTTTTTATTTTTGTTTTTTGAGGGGTCTTGGGGAGAGGATCTAGTAGTTGAACATGTTTCAATTGTTGCGATAGTAGTTGTTTATATAGTGTTCAATAGTTGTGATAGTAGTTGTTTATATAATGTCCAATAGTTGTGACTTGACTACTCATAATTAAACAAAATGTATTTCTTTGATCTAAAAAGCAACCAATCATGTGATGCCACATCAGCACTCAACTACCCATGCTGTGAATGCACAAGTATTGGTCTCACCTTTTTTTTGGGCCTTTTGGACATCTTGACAAAAAACATGCTGATGTGGCATCATATTTGATTATGTGGCCCTGAAACAAAAGTTATAAGCAGGGGACTTGCCAAGTAAGCTGCTGTAAAAAATTGGGAGTGATTTGAAATTTCCATGTAAGATTTTGAGAAATGTGAAGTTAGGGTGCACAACTATTTGGTCCTCTCCCCTACTCACAATAATCAATTAAAATAAAAAGACAAATGGATGATTCGAATTCAAGAGATCATTTTGGCATCAAGTTTACACCTTGTCATCTGAAATATTTAGATGTAAGCTCAATAATTAAAAAGAGAGATCAAGTGTTCATTATTTATATTAGTTTCATTTATATGAGTTATTTCTTTGTTATTGATGTCGTGCTTTTAAATATTAGTTTATAGTTTTGGTCTTTTCAATGGAATGATTTGATAGTTGATTGTTTAACTTCACTATTATATTTGATCTTGTCTCTATAAAAATGTTTACACCCTTTCAAAAATCCACTTTTAATAAAATTAAATTAAATTAAATATTAAATTTAAGAATATATAAATATAATATAAAATATAAAAGATTATAATTGCTATTTATTTTACCACTCTTATGTCCAATACTTTTTCTATCTTTAATGGCCTTGAGATATCTATTGAGTTTGATTTTAAATAAGAGACAATTTGCATAGGGACTTGTGAGCCTATTTTAAAATGTGGGGTCAACTTAAAATGTGGGATCAACATCTTTCATATTACTTCAGCTTCAAAGCACACAAAAATCTTTAATGGAACAATCCTAATATTAATTCATGTTCCAATATTAATTCATGAGCAAATTGTTAGTTCATGCAAAATAGATAGATAAATGCAAAAGGGAACTAACATTGTCCTGAGGATTTTCAAGCTGCTTCAACCCTGTCAACACTGGAACTTCCTCATACCGCTAGTGCCCAGTCTGCGGGTCTTAGAGCCCAGTCAGAAGTTAAAATAAAGTCGTGAAACATGAAGAAAAAGGTATGGGAAAGAGGTGGGCTTGCATCAGATAAATTCAACGAAGATCACACCTCGGCACCCACTCCTTTGTCTGCATCTGAAAGAGACTACGTGAACGCCACATTTGCAAATGTACAGGCTAGGAAATCGCAGCCACAGCCTTAATCACCGAACAACAATATTGCACACGTTGCCTCCACATCAGTTGACCTTACAGCCAACATGCCCTCAACTGATTCCCAGGAAGGTAAGGTTATTTCCTTTGCCCTTCTTGATGATATCATTGATGTGATCTTAGAATGCAAAGCAAAAACAATAATTCTATTTTTCCTTAGAGGCATCCCCTCTGAACAAGATTTTTACAAATGGACCCATAATAACTGGGAGCTTAAAGGTTGGAAAATTGAATCTTTCCGGGGTTTGGGCAGAGGATACGTTGCCTGCACCTTCTCAGACCCTGAACATGCTCGTGTTGTTCTCCAATATGGTTCTTGGATTATATGTGGGCAGACCTGTTATGTGCAAGCCTGGGATCTTGACTTCCATTCAGAAGGGATCACTAAGTCCAAATATCCCATGTGGGTTGAATTCCCTTTTCTCAATCTTATTTTTAGTCTGTTCCTTCAAGACATTGCTTCCCAACTAGGCAGAGTCTTGTGGTGTAAAGAACACTCAGACAAATGGGCTAGCCTACGTTCACACCCCAGGGCATGCATTGAAATGGATTTAACCCGTCCCTTGCCCAATACTATTAAACTTGAAGGGCCTGGTATTGAGTTCGAGCAACACATCGTATATTTGAATAAACCAAATGCTTGTTTTTATTGTCATCGAGAAGGCCACTTGATTCGTGACTGTCCCTTCCGTAAGCCTAAACCATCCCAGCCAACTGTTGATAACCTTCGTTCTACTAACCCCCCTATTATTGAGAATTCTCAGCCTTTTGTGCTTCCTTCCCGTCCACTTCCTTCGTCTGTATCACTCCAACCTAGTTCCTCTCCTGCTCCCAACCTACCTCATTCACCCCCCTCTCCTACTGCTCCTAACCACTCACCGTCCTACAAAGATACCCTTTTGTCTTCCCAACCTAGAGCCTCCAAGAGGATGAAGGAGACTCCTACTTCACATGCCCCTTCATCTGACTTAAATCAGCAGCCTCAAGCAAACAGTCCTATTAAGAATACTGCTCGGTATGCTACTAGAATACCTATGAGTCAAGATCCTATGGATACCCTCCTTGGGCAAGAGCTTGTGATGGATGATCCGAATAGCCAATTAGAGAACCAGTTTAATATGTTGTAGTCAGATGAGGAAACCCTCCTTGAATCTTCTCAATGAAGTGCAAAATTCAATCTTGGAATGTGTGTGGATTGACCCTCCCCGCACGTAAATACCAGGTCAAGCAAACAATCCAAAGTAATCAGATTGATGTCCTTATGCTTCAAGAGTCAAACTTGGAGAGACTCGTCTTGATGCTACTCTTGCCTCAATTTGGCCTGAGGCTTATTTTGTGTGTACCAACCATGCCGATGGTGGAGGTGGTGCAATGTTGGGCTTAGCACCATGGCTGGCTAAACATCTTGTTGTCTCTGGCTCTAATCCTAATGGTCGTTGTGTTTGGGCCACCACCCTTATCAAGGACTTTCTTGTGGGCTTTTGCTCCATATATGCTCCTAACTCTTCTTCAGAGAGAATCATCCTTTGGGATTGGCTTCGCTCTTCTCTTCCCAATGCCGAGTGGGTTTTGGGGGGTGATTTTAATATGGTGGAATAGCCTTCTGATTGCAGTTGGGACTCTTTAGCTCATTTGTCTAACCTTGAGTTTGAAGCTTGATCCTTAGCCCGAAACTCCCTCGGTGTGCATGATCCCCTTCTTGGAAAATTCAACCTCCAAATGTCGCATTGGTATACTTGGAGCAACTGTTGAGAAGGGCCCTTAAGAAAATTGAGTCGGTTGGATTGTTTCTATATTTCTCCTAGCAGCCCCATCCTTCCACTTCATGTTGGTCTCCTTGTTTCTGTCAATCTCTCTGCCACTCTTTTAGACCATCTTCCAATATTCACCACCCTTTCATTCTCTGATCCCACCCCCATCTCCAATGACCTTCCGTACAAGCTGAATGTTACTCATCTCAAGAACCAAGATTGTATTGATGGTATCCTTGCTACTTGGAATGCTGATCCAAAACCTCAACAAGGCAGTTGGATAAAATGGTGGGAAAAAATAATAGCTAGATGTACCTCCTTCCTTCGTGATTATGGTAGAAGAGTGGTAGCTAAACGTCGCAGATTTGAGAAATCCCTCAAAGGGAAGCTGGAGTATGGTCGCACTCGCCTAGCGTACAATCCCCATGACAACACTTTGCAGCAATCTGTGGCTAATGCTGAAAACCAGCTCCGTAAGATGGTTGTTTATAGAGGTAAAGGAGCGCAAATTAGAGCTCGATTACATTGGATTAAAGATGGCGATCGGGGTTCAATTTTTTTTTTCCAATATCTTCAACACAAGCATAAAAGTGAGCATATTTCCGCCATCAAGACAGCATATGGCAACCTTCAAAACAGCCACAGTAATATTATGCAAACCTTCTATGAGCACTTTAAGAATCTTTTTTTTGATGAGTCTAATGATGATATTCTTCTCCCTGTTCTTGAAGATAGTATTGCTAGTTACATCCCTAAGAAAATAGACCCTAAATATAGCAGATATCTTGATCACCTTCTTTCATTAGAAGAGTTTGATGGAACCCTTCACTGCATGGCTTTAGAGAAGAGTCCTGGAATGGATGGGCTGCCAGTAGAATTTTATAGAGCTCTTTGGCCCCATATTCATGAAGATTTTTATAATGTTTATCTTGAAGGTGTTGAGACTGGAACCTTGGGTAGCACCATTAATCAAGGTCTTATTAAACTTATCCCCAAAGGTAAAGATGAGGACACCGCCAATGGTTGGCGACCTATTACGCTGCTCAACACTTCATACAAGATTATTGCTAAAGCACTAGCAAGAAGGATCAAATATATCTCCCAAGAAATTGTTCGTCCGGAGCAAACTGGTTTCTTGGGTGGAAGATTTATATTAGACAACTTGGTCCTTGCTTGGGAAACGGCTAAGTGGGCTCAACAAACAGCTCAAGATGCTCTTATCATTAAACTTGACTTTGATAAAGCCTATGATCGTATTTGCTAGCCCTTCATTCTTAAAATGCTCAAGTGGCTCGGTTTTGGCCCTAAAATTTGTGATCATATTCAAATGCTTTTTCACGGATGCCAATGCTAGAGTGGCTATTAATGGTGCACTTTCTCCTTCATTTCCTTTGCAGAAATCCATTCGCCAAGGGTGTCCCCTTGCCCCATTTTTGTACATTCTTGCTGCTGATGCGCTTGGCTATCTTTTTTAGCATGCTCTTTCAAATAAACTCATTCGTGGCATCACACTCCCTAGAAATACTACTGCTCTCAACTCCCATTTTGCTAATGATAGTATGCTTTTCATCCAAAACTCAGCTGAAGAAGTGACTAATATGCTTGACATTTTAGAACTTTTTTGCTTAGTTTCAGGCTCTAAACTTGCCATGCATAAAACTGAGTTTATTATGACACGGCTCAACCCCCGACCTCCTTGGATTCTGAGTGAGTGGAGGGAAGTCAAGCACGGGGTCATTACTAGATATCTTGGGATACCTTTTGGCATTGGTGTTTCGTTGAAGGAAATGTGGAATTGGTTCTTGGCTAAAATCAAAAAGAAACTCTTGCATTGGACCAATGGATTTCTTTCCATGGCAGGTAGATTACAAGTGGCCAATAAAATCCTTATTGCCATCCATGTTTACATTTCATTTTGTTGGCTGCCCTCCAAATCTTGCTACAATCAATTGACGCAGCTAATCAGGAGCTTCATTTGGGCTAAGTGGGGTAACAAAAAGGGTCTTCCTACGACTTCATGGATCCATTGTATTCAACCAAAAGATAAAGGAGGCTTAGGCATCATTGATCCTTTCACCCAAGGAATTTGTCTTACTACTAAATGGATTGTTAGAGCTTTGGATGGTGATGTTCCCTGGAAACATTTGGTTCGTCATCGCATTCAAACTGCTACTGTTGGTTGGCCTTGGGAGATGGTGAAATGGATGGATAAACTTCTTCTTGCTCTGTACTTCAAAATGCATGGTTCAGCCCCCTTCAATTCCATTTGGAAAGCATGGCAAATTACTTCTAAACAGTTATCTTGGTATGCCCATTCTTTGAGCCACGGTCTAAGCTTTGCCTCCTCTATTTGGTGGAACTGTCTTGTTCAGGTAGATAATGCACCTCTTGCTTTAAACAAATTCCTCAAAGGAAAACATCTCTTCAACAAAGGCATCCAAACTTTCAGAGACCTCTGGGATCCTGTTGCTTTCAATTGGAAAACATGGCATCAGCTCAAAGCTCAATACAATCTACCCCACTCTCACAAGCCTTCTATCCTCCAAATTCAAAGACTTGTCACACATGAGTTGTACTGTCTGTTGTCCACCCCTTGTCATGACAACTTCCTCATTGATTGGAAATGGCCTAGCAATAAACACCTCTGTGCTTTCCCTCTTAAAATTGTCTATAGACAAATTCTGCCTACTGTGCCTTTGTCAGCCCGTCTTAATTGTAAATGGCATTGTAGATTCAGTCGTGCCAAATAGAACAAGTTAAGTGCCCTCATTTGGAAATCCAAAGTTGAAGCCCAAGCTCAACTAACTGCTTGGAAAATTTTGCATGTTAAAATCCCCATTGCTGAGTGTCTTGCCTTCCTCTCACCAACACCATCATGCCCTTTTTGTGTTAAAAAAGAGACTATCAAACATGCTTTCTAGTTTTGTTCTCATGCTCAACGCTTATGGAATTATCTTTTTTTAAATCTCCCTGCGCTTTCTCCTCATGTTTGGTCTTGGAAAATGGCTCTTCTAGGCCTTTCCACGCACCTCAACATCATTTCACAAACCTTCAAGCATATTATCTTGAAAAATATTTGGAAATTCCGTTGTCTTGTTGCCTTCTCCCACACTTTCTATTCCATTCAATTGGAAGCTTTGTTCATTTGTGCAAATCTTTCACCCCATCTACTTCTTTTACAGCCTGCTCTCCAGTCCAAACCAGACTTGTCCATTGTGTTGGGAGAGGTTCAAAAGCAATTTGATGTCTTTGTAGCCAAAATATTTGGTGGTGGTGATTGCAGGTTTGATGCCAATGATTTTTCCAGTGGTGCTTATCTTCAATGGTGTTGAAGATGAAGATGGTGCTGAGGAGTTTGTCTTAGAGGAGAATTTTGGTTACTATTTATTTGTTGTTGTTGCTGCGACCACTTATTCCTTCATTGCGCTTTATGCTGTCAATTCTATGCAACAACTTTTGTACACTTTGGTGCCTTGTCTAGTTGCTATGAACTGCTACGTATGGAGGCTACTCTTATATTGGTCAATTCAATCTACTTGCAGCTGGTTATTGGAGAGTAGTTGAAGTTTGGTTCAGCTTACTTTTGTTGTTAATGTACTGCTGTAATTTCCTTTTTTGTGTCTTCAACTGTTTGGGTCTGATGTTTCCCATCTAACATTGTTGTTTTAGTGCTCTTTTTTGAGCTGCTGGTTTTGTCTTGTGTTCTTTTTGTTGCTGCTGTTTTCTGGTTGTTTGTAACTTGATTTTTTATCCAATACAAAAAAATAGATAGATGGTCAAGGTCACAAAGGTTTCGAGATGAGTGAAGTAAACACTCGTACCTTGAAAAAATGAATTTTGTGAAAGAAATTCTAAAAAGAAATGGGTAGGACAAGCATTTACATACTTTCATAATTAAAAAATAATAATATTATTATTATTATTTAAATTTACATAAGATTATAATAATGTTTTTCTTGATGGATTAGGTTTATATGTTTGAAAATTGAATTAATAGTTAAAGGAAAAAAATTGCAAGTAAATTGAATATTAATACGAAACCTTTTCAAAATTAGCCTTTGTAATGGGAAATCTTAGAAATTGATTGAATCTATTTTCTCACATTGAAAATCAATAGAATATTCAAATTTCTTTGGATTGTTTCATCTTTATTTTATTTCTATAGTGGATTTCTATTTTAGTACCACTCTTACTTTTATAAGAGGGGTTTTTTAATTAAAAAAATATTGAGAGGGGTTTTAAAAGAGTCTCCTCCCTTTAACAATCAAGAGTAAGAAACAAGATAACAAAGAATAGCTCCGAAATCGGAAAAAAGAAAAACTTTAAGAACTAGAAATGTCCATAACTAGAAATAACTTGGAACAAATAGAAAAAACCTTAGAGATTAAATAATGTAGCATCTTCCCAACCTTCTCAAAGGATCTTCTAACGAGTATTCCATGACCTCATGAACCCCCTAAATTGCATCTTTAGGTTTCTCGCTTCTAGTCCAAGTGGTAGGACCAACATTAGTATGGATCACTCAAAAGCTAATTTCCTTCTCATAGAAGTTTTGATGCTTTTGGCAATGTTTGAATGGCTGTTTTACTATATTCCACTACTCTTTGCAAGTTGCTCTTAATGTTGAAGATATCCTTCCCCATGCTAACCACCCTATCATACTACATAGTGATATTTACCTTCAGCATATTCATTTCTTATATGTTTTTCCACTAGTTGGAAAAAAAATGTCCATTTCAATAAGGTCCAAGTCCTCACCACCCACCCCGCTACACCCCCTCAACCCTATTACTCTCTTCACCAACAAGTGTTAAGGACATTTTAAAACTGACTTGTTGAATTATAAGTGAAACCACCTCAAAATTTTACAATTGACTATTTTCTTATGTAACTCAACCAAGTTTTTCTCCAATCAAGGTAACCAAAGAGAACCTCCCCAATGTATAGGTCGATTATGATGTCGTAAAAAATCCCTACTACCTTGATCAAGCTCTAGAGCATCAAAGAAATCCCCACCTTTATCATTTTGCATCTTTTTTATTTTTGCCTAAAAATCAAGGTAAACCTCATCTTTCCTTTGGAAATCTGAAACCTTCACATAAATCATTTTTTCTTATTGCAAAGTTCTAAAAGATCACCCATAGCAAAGTTCATTCCCCGAGTATTCATAACTTGTTTTTTTATCAAGGTAAGCAAGGAATTTGAAAGGGCCCAAGAAATATTTAAGCATTAATATTCATGACTTGTTATATAGAGTAAATAGAGTAATTTTTATTATTAAGGTGAGCAAGGAATTTGAAAGGGCCCATACCCTTGTGCAAAAAGAAATATTTAAGCATTAATATTCATGACTTGTTATAAAGAGTAAGCAAAGTCTATTTTTTATTATTAAGGTGAGCAAGGAATTTGAAAGGGCCCATACCCTTGTACAAAAAGAAATATTTAAGCAATTAATATTCACGACTTAGTTATATAGAGTAAACGGAGTCTATTTTTTATGCTAAACTATTGAATTAGTTGTATTTCACATTGTAATCAAGAATTCATACTTCTTGGCTTTAGTAGCCGATTTTCATTCAAACATGATTATATTGCTCATAGCTATTTTTAAAAACTTTCCTATGCAAATAGGAGATTAGTTAAAAGATTCTTGGTTGATAAATTCAAATTTTAATTTGAATTTACTTCTCTGTGCTGAGGATTACTTGTAAGAAGATTCTAAGTGAAATTATACATAATCATTAGTATTTTTGAATCTACTTTGATCTTTGGTTATTTGCAATGCCAAACGCCATCATTTTGATGCCACAGCCACTTATATCTAATGAAAACTTATACTAAATGAAATCTACTTCAGCCGGTATATTTAAATTTACTTCTGCTAGTTACCTCTGAACTTGTCAACGTTTATTGTTGTCCCACTGAGAACATTTTCAATTGAAATCCGTGAGAATTTAGAACTCATTTGACATTGTTTTTCATTTCAAATGTAGTCAAGCGCTGAACAAATGAACGTGGATTTCATTACCAGGCACAGAAATATAGATGAACATAACATTCACATGGCTCTGAACTATTGTCGTCTAGAGACTGACGGATAGGATACCATTTCTACTCAAGGTACTTGAATAAATGAATCGGGTTTTACCACTAGAAACTGGAGTTTCCAAAGGGCTGCTTTGAATCTTAAGTGAGATGAAATTGTTAGTTTACGGTCTGGCAAAAGAACCCACAATGCCAGCATTTTCATTTCTCTGTAAGCCATGAAATTTCACAGTACATTTCCCAACTTCACAGATTTACTGATTGAACCTTTTTGTTACTTGTAAATCATGTGTTTAAAGAAGCCGACTAATATGTGTACTCTTTATGACAGACCCCTTTCACAAACTACAATGGAATTTGCGTAAGTTGAATTTGTCTACAAATGGCTGTAACAGATATGATGAATTAAATTAAATTTATCTCAACTCCACAGATAACTCAATATACAGAAAACCAGATCAATCCTAGAAAGTAGATATGTAAAAACATAGAAATTTCTTGAAAATAGAATTTTCATAAAATCAGCAATCAATAACTTCATTCCATTCCATATTTTAATGTAACCACATAATAGAAGAGTGCCTTTCCTGTATGATATCTAACTCTTCAATCAAATCCACGGTGAAAGTAAAGATCTAAAAGCAAGAAACTCAGAAATGAGGATGAGTATGATAACATGTTCCCTAGGGTGTGGATGGTATTATATCAAATAATATACAAGAAAAGCAAGCACTAAAAACTGGAAGACTTGATCGAATTCACAAGAGCTAGGGAATACACAAAATTACTTCTGGTTAAAGTAGTCAAGCAGAAGTGCCCTAGAAGCAAAAACTGCTTAAAGGTCCAAAAGTTTCATCCATGTCTTCTAAATTTAAAATACTAGCACATAGAGATATAACTCAACTAACCAAAATGTAGAGAATATTTAGAAAATAACAATCAAGGAATATTGCTGCCATAAAGACACGAGCCAAACCTACAAAAGCAACAATTCCATTAGGACACCTAACAGTGCATGCAGCACAGGATGTCATATGACGAAGAAAGGCATTGCAACAAATAGAATACCTGTTACGAGAACATGTTCAGCCCTGCATGAGAATTAATTAACTGTTTCGATATTTCACACATCCACATAACTTTATGATCAATTTATGTTTGTTTTACAAACAAAGAGCAATAATCAGTAACTTACATGTAAAACCAAATGTCAAAGGAAGCACACTCTTGAGCCTTGATTCAACATTGACATCATCAATATTGTATTTGTTAGACAAACCAATAGGACACAAGTTGTCAATTAATATTTGGTACTGCCCTTGTCAAAAATACTTCTGCTTACATGCATTCTGTGCTTAATGTGACCTAGATCTAGATGGGTAAAGCTACGACCAGCTCCAAAGAAATTTAACCAATCTATAATGCTAATCCAGTTCCAGAAACTCAAGGATTTTCATATTCTGCTATCCCTAGTACGGACCTATACTAGAATAACAAATCCATAAAAAGTTGGAAGAATTGGAAAAAGAAAAATAACAAATTCCTAATTAAAAACTTGTGAGGAGCTGGAGAGCAAGGAAAAAGAGCAAAGATGTCAGCAAATAGGACAACACCAAAAATGTCCTACACAACAGAACTAAAGTGAATGAAACAAACAAGACTATTATTAGAGGCCAATATTTCAACCTAATAGAGTGTAATCAATCTTTGAATCAATTAGTTCATCATGTCAATCTCCTTCCAAACATCTAATTCTTGTGTACAGTACAGATTACCTGGTAATTGTAGTCAGTCACTTCTTAAAGCCCTTTACAACTTTGCCCCCTTTTACACTGTCAAATTTGAATATTTGAAATCTAGACTTGGTCCTGCAATCATATAATGTAAAAAGGAGATAAAACAATGTAAGTTACCTTATATTAGAAAATTGTTGCCACATTCAAGACATGTGGAGGAGAAACATGGATAACTATATTTTTATAAAGTCCACTACAAAAGGTGCTCATCTTACAATAATAGGTGGACGGAACAGCACCTTAGAAAATTCTGTTAACTTTGATCTCTGCATTTCAAAAATTTAGATCAAATATTAATATTAGGATCTACAAATACAATAAAAATTCCCATTAGCAAAGAAGAACAATGTGAACAGGCAGCAATCCAATCTACTGCTATAAATTTGAAGAAATTTAGACATTCTTGTGAACAGACAGCAATCCAATCCACTGCCATAAATTTGAAGAAATTTAGACATTCTTATTGTTTATAAACACAAGGTTTTCCAGAAACAGCCCTCTGAAAAATTACAATGAAAAGAAAAAATTGGTTTCCACGTGACCAAATCCATGACCACACCCTGCACCACAAGTTAGAATGGCATAAAACATAACTTAGAGAAATGTACCATAACTACAGCATATAATGCAGTTCTCATGTCAGCAGAGGACATTTATCCTTAGAAGAAAACAACCATCCAAAAGAATTATAAATTTAGTTTTATAAGTTACTACATTACTTCATATAACATAACTTTTAAAATTGTTGGCAGGTCTAATTGTAATTCAACAGTAAATATAAGACCATTCTTAAACGAACGTGCTCGACACCATAGCACAGTGATGATTTTGAGAGTATTCCAACCTGCTTCTCCTGGCCTTGATACGTGCCTTCCTGAACTTTTATTATGATTGAGGAAAGAACTTAAGAATTCCAGGAAATCATAACATTTACAGAATATCAATGGTTGTAAAGGTTTCAGAAACATGCTATAAAATTTCAAGAGTCAAAAAGACAAATTTGTGAGTTTATGTCCAAAATCCATGAATTCTCAATTTCTAATTTTGAGCCTTGAAAAGCTGCCAAAGGCACATGTACATTTAGAAGCCAAGATTTCCAAAGACTGTAATATTGTAAAATTTAATTTGCAAGCTGTGTAAGGACAAAACTCATACTTCTTTGATTCTATTACCTGTCTCATTCAATATATAATTGAGAAAATAATAAATACCTTTCATTATCTCCAAAAAGAAAATGAAGATACATAGAAAGAATGATGCCAACAGACGCCAAATGCTTCTAAAATGTTAACTGAGGAGACTAGAGCTATTATAGCATAAAACAGCAAAGATCTCCTCACCTGCCATGTCTTAATTTTATAGTAGGTAATATACAAATCTCTAGGCTGATGGAGTGAAGTGCCCAAAAACCACCATAATTTCCTAACAACTGCGAGTCTCAAAATAACAATTATACAAATAGACTCACCTGTGTATGTGCTTAGGCACAAGTTTCTGTTCCTGATATGATTTCGATTTAGCTACATATATACATGTAACACAAAATAATCAAATACTCTCTCAAAAATAATCATGTAACAAGTATTCCATATTAAAAGCCTGGATCACCATCTGCTGTACAGCACTGTACTCTGGTTGAGTACTCCCTCCCCGCATGACTTGCATTTAGAGACCCATGTATTCATATCTCCTTGCATACCCAAGCATTCATCTCTGATTACGTCTGTTGCTAACTCTGTAATCTCTGTCTTTCTTCAGAGCATAGTGATGATTTTGTGCAGGGTATCCCACCTGCTTATGTTGGGACTGTTGATGCCAATTACCTGAAAAGATCAATGACTGAAAGAATGAATAAATAATTTTATACGATAAAAAGGAATAGCAAATTAGTAAAACTGCAATATAATGACCAAAAATAACCAAGTGTTTTCCATGCCTTGATTAGAATGCCATGCACTTTGAGGGTATGCAGGTGCCTGATACCAGCCATGTGAACCCCCTTGATGAAATGAATTGCACGATGGGCCTCCCCAGTTTCCATTGAATTGATATTGCATTTCCACAGGCCCTGAATTCCACGTGGCAGATTGACTCTGCCATTGTGCAGCCTGTGGCATAGCGTTCCACTGTGCTGGCATACAAGCATGATTCTGATAATAAGGATGCACTTGTTCCGGAAACTGATCCCCCCACCCAGTTGCAATAACTTGCTCCTGAGGGATGAAAGGAGATGTGCTGCCAATTCCACTCTCCCACTCTGAAACATCCTTAGCATTGTTCCATCCTGTTCTGCTTACATGCTTAGAACCCCATCCAGGGTTCTCATTTCCACAACCCTGCCCTGATCTATAGTTTTCCTCTTCATGAGGTGTCCATCCTGAGCCAATAGCTGGTACATTCAACCCATTTTGAGTTTGATCTCCCCAGCCAATAGAATCACCCACAACATTACCAGTATCTGTCCAAGCAGTTTTACTAGTTATTGTTGAATTTCTCGTTGGCTCAGTCTGGTTACCCAATCCGGAATCCATTTTCTGCTCCCAACCTGTTAAGACCACATTATTGCTTTCATGTACATCCCACCCAGAATGATCTGTTTGTTTAACATCCCATCCAGCATCTTGTTGATCTCCCCACCCTGTTGGCTGAATATACAAAGGATTCTGCACAAAATCTTTGGACATTTCTGCTGCATTTTGCCTATTTTCACTCCATTCCATTGACCCTGTCTTCTGTCCATCTTTTGAGGTATTGTTAGCATTGTCAGGCCATGCAGTGGGAACTGACATATTTGCAGAAAAATGAGCATTACCATCAGAAGGTTTCCTGTGGTCTTGTGTTTCTGGTCTAGATATATTTCTTCTGCGTCCTTGGCGTCCTCTTGCCCCTCGCTTGAAGTATGGCCTTCTGTAATCCTCTTCTGAAGAAGAATTGTTTCTCTCAGGTAACTCACAGTCTTCTTGTATATGAGAGTTCCAGTCAACTTCGGCAATATACAGGTCAGAACTGGGTAAAGGAATATCATAAGGCCGGCCATTTCGCTTTGCCCAATACCTCTGCTTGGCTATCCGAAAAGCCTCAAATGCGGCAGAATCATCCCACCGAAGAACATTATCAAATCCTTCCAATTCATTATTATTGTCACAAACTTGACTCCATGAGAGACCAACTGATTCACAAAACTCCCTTTCCCAAAATGGTACAGCTGGCTTCCAGGCCCCTTGTAATAACATCCATATTAGAATATTTTTAGTGAATACAATCTCCAGAGATGGTCAAACAATGCTCATATAGATAAATCTAATGACTTTTTTATCTTGCAGTTCAAGCTGAGGCAGAAGTACAGAGCATATATTTGCAAATACAAACAAATAATGAGGGAAAAAAAACACATTCATTTACATCGGATAGATCTCAAGAACATGAAACTTTGAATATTCACATGCTGAAAAAATAATGTGATATAGAATATTATTAACAATTTCATTAACCAATTCAGTAAGCAAAATTATGCAGGACATACAAACAACAACCAAGACAAATCTAGAACGTTCATGCCAGTAACTGAATCAGATTTTCATGGCAAGTTGTTCATGATCTAGCAATAAGTCTACAAAATTGCTCTGATGATTGCTGACGTTCAGTACCCACTGGTCATTCTTCTCTCTGTTTAAAGTTTAAACAGTCAGATTAATATCATCCAAAACACTGGACAGATCTGTTGCACCAGGTAAATTTTGATGGAATGGATAATCCTCAGGCAAATTTTCTAGGTCAAACTGTGTAGTAGGCCTGATCACAAATTTCCACTGAAAGCAAGTGGTTACCTATTTACTGAAAAGAATCCCTCAAATTTAAACCATGTTCACATTAATTTCAGTTCCATTTTAGTTCACATAGAAGCTCTGTACCATATGGTCATTCCAGGCCTTTTTCGGAGATACTTCCAAAAACTATTCTCTGAGCATTTTGTTTTGAAAACATGTTATTTTTCAGCAAAATTAAACTCCCAAGTGATTCTGTGGGACCCTTTCCCATACAGATTAGAGAGAATAAAGTATAGTACAATACCCACAGGCCAGAGCATTTCTTGGTACACATCCACAGTGGGGAAAGTTTCTGCCTGGTTCATAAGAGGGTCCAAACTGGTATGTACATCCAGAGCAGGTTAGATAGCTTAATCTCCAATACAATTCATTTTACTCTCAATCCTTAGTTATTTAGATCAAATTAAGGATTTTAAAGAACTAAGCCAAAATCCCTCGAATCCAATTGCAAGTTCTCCATAGAATGACACAACAAAAAATATTGTCATGCAAAGAAAGCATGCACTTGATAGAGGCATTGGACTTGGCTTTCCATGAAAAGTACATTCATGCCATTTAATGGATACCTTACTTGAAATTCATGTCACCCACATATTCGTGCAATGCAAGCTCCCGAAGCAATAACTAGTTATATTCTCATTTATCAGGTAATTATATTTGCGTAAAAACATCAGAAAATATGTTTTAACTAAACTTTTGCCCCAACCAAAATCTTATTCTAAAAACATGTGCCAGTTGTCAAATTTTTTAAAATACACAAACAAACCAGCAAGATTTTACATTAACTAAATCATTATGACTTACAGACTAGACAATTTTTCAAGTAATGGCAAACTGAGTTACATAAAGTGACTGTGTAGGTACAGTGAGGTCCAAAGTTTAGGATTGTAGGATTTTGCATTTTTAGTGTTTTCAAATATGTAAATAAAATACATAGAAAAAGTTTCTAACTTAGATACAAAGTTGCCAAAAACACATGTTATTAGTCAAATTGCAGGTATTATGCAGGATGATCGGGTAACTAGTAACATGATTACCAAAAAAAAAAAAAAAAACTAGTAACATGATTACCAAACTTAAAAAAATAAATAAACTAGTAACATGATTACCAAACTTAATTTTAAGATAGGTGTTAGCATATATCCCCAGAATCATCACGAGCTCCTAAGATTTCTCTCAAGATATTACTTTGAGGATGATGAAGCATACGCACACTACACAAACTCAATCACTGATACCCTCCATCATAGAAAATACACTGTGGTGAAAAGGAACAATCCCACTGTTTTCTCATACCAAGTCTAATGAAACACCATTTCTGCTAGCGTGCCACTCTCCTACAAAATAATTATAAATAAAAACATTATAGTATGTGTTCAATCAAAATGTCTTCTAGTTATTTTCAAAAACAATTGGGTAAAATGCCCTGTGTTAGCTTGCTGCTTAAACCTAAAAGATGCAGCGAGCACAAAACCAAAATTTTACGACTCCTTGGGAAAAGTAGACTCTGTAAATTCATAGAACGATGTAATCTATAGAATGTTCTGCCACAAAAGTTCCACCTCATTGTAGACACAACACAGACACTCCTACTATTTGTCACCCTAAATTTTAGGAAATTCCATTTCTACTAGCATCCACCACCTCCAAAAGAATGTTTGAATAAAGCAGAATAGTCAGTCTAAAACGGTCCTAAGTTCCCAACTTCTCATTCCCAATTAGGAAAAATGTCCTATGTTAGCTCACTATTAAGGTCCAGATGATGCAAAAAGCCCAGAACCATTATTTTAAGATTCCTCCTGCAAAGAGGCTCTGTATATAGGGAGATTGATGTATTCTATAGAAAGATTGGCCACAAAACTTCCATTGATACAAATGATCCTACTGTTATTGATCCTAAACTTGAAGAAACTTCATTTCTAATACCATCCACCCTCTCCTACAAAATAGTTAGATATAGCATAACAGTAAATGTCAAATGGTCCTAATTTTACATACCCAGTCAGGCAAACCGTCCTGTGTTGGGTTTTAGTGAATCCTAAAAAATGCACAAAACTCATAATCAAAATTTTACGACATACCACGAAAGGGGTTATCTATCATCTATACATCCCTACACTGATCACAAAACATACACCCCATGGTGTTAACAGACGATCTTACTGTTCGCCTCCTTAAATCTGAGAACTCCATTTCTGCTAGTATTCACCCTAACTTAACAAAATACCATACAAATAGAGAATAACAGTAAGCTTTAAATGGCCCTGCCTTTTCAGATCCAAATAGGCAAAAATGCGCGGTGTTAGCTCCTTATTGAATACTAAAAGATACACAAAGGACAAAACGGAACTTTTAAGGCAATCACACGTTCCGTACATTCAAAGACTGATATACATCTGTAGAATGCTTAGACACTAAATTTCCTCCCCATGGTGTACACAGCCAATCCTGCTGTTCGTCAGCTCTGGTAAAAAAAAAATTTAAATACTACAAAACTATAAATGTAAAATGCCCCGGGGTATAGACCTATTGATAAGGCGTTGGAAGACGCGGAAAATTAGTTGTGTTCAAACCCTGGCAATACCGCTCGGGGTGGGGTTACCCTCTGTCCCGGGAGCTATACAAGGGTGGCCGTTAAGATGCAAGAACCCTAAGGGCTCCTCGATTCTCATGCTTAACTAAGAAAAAAATATATAAATGTGAAATGGTCCTAATGTAGCCAATTAAGGCTAAATGCTCTTCATTAGCTCTGTGTTGAATCCTACAGAAGCAAAAATCCTAAAAGCAAAATTTTAAGACACCTCATGAAAATGCGCTCTTTATATTCATAGACTGGTTGGTGTATTCCATAAAATCTTTGGCCAGAAAATTTACACTCCACGGCGAAAACAGACAATCCACCTGTTTGCCACCCTAAAACGGAAGAAACCCCATTTCTGCTACCATCCACCCACTTTTACAAAAATGTGAAACGGTCTGCTCTTTCATATCCAATTAGGCAAGATGCCTTGTATTACCTCCATATGGAAAACTAACCGATGCAAGAACCCCAAACCAAACTTTTAACGCACCCATGAAGCGCTCTGTCATTTTTTTTGACTAATTTAACATCCATGCCGAAGGCAATTACCAAGTGGGTACTGCATCAGATAAACCCTGTAACAAATTACTAACCTGTAAGATCTATCTTAAATATGAGATTGCTTGTTTACAGATATGGGTATTGCTGCAAAAACCCGTCAATAGAAATACTGATGCTTACCAGAAGATGCACCAGATGATTTGGAAATTTTATTATAAGGCTCCTGGAACTGAACCCGCTTGTTCCCCCACCCCTGTGACTCCCTTGAACCTTTCATGACAAATTCCACAAATACCCACTACACAGAAATGAATTTAGGATGCATCCACACCATCAAAGAAGCACAGAAACAAGAAGTATACAAGTTTGTATCATGAAGAAAGATCTGATTCTCGTGAGAAGCTTTAGACAATGAGAACGGAGGTTACTGGCTGTATTTTCCTTCACAAAATCCTACAAAATTCGCGTTGCACGCACGGAGACCGGAGAGACATTTCATCATGGCATTGTGTTGTATATAAAGTCCAAATTAAATCACCGAAATCTTAGTGATTACAAAACAATTATTATTATTCCGAGAAGGGATACCCATCAGATATAGCTTGCTTTTCCTGTTTGCCACTTACTACCTTTGTCTTTGGTTGTGGTGCATCGCCTAGAAGAACTAGTCGTGTGTATTTTGTACCCACTTATCATTCTGAAGAATAGATGAAAGCAAATCTAGTGCCTTTACTGAAATTAGAATCGAGTTTTAGCTGAAGAATAGATAAATTCAACTATAGTATTTTTATTTTTATCTTTTTTAAATAAAATGCAGTAAAAAACTGCAAGATATAATTACAGCATCTACAGAGATAACTACAGTGCTTTTAATAGAATTAGAATGTCAGATGAAATTAATTTCATATGACAATGATTCGACTATAGTTGGTCCAACATAGAAGATATTTCTTTTTAACAATGTTTGGATTAAATTTATGTATGTTTAGATATTTTTTTTTAACTTGGATTAAATTTATGTATGTTTTTTATTTCTAGTATATTAGAGTAATAGATATATTCAATATTAAAAAAATTAGATAAATAAATAATGATGAGTATAAAGAAATGTTTTTGAATAAAATTGTGTAATTTTTTAATTAATCTTTTGGATCATATTTTGTTGTCTATTATTATTTTTTCTTTTTTCAAGTGATGGACCACAAAATGTGATCTAGAATATTGATTCAAAAAAGATTTTAAAGTTATATTCAAAAGCATTTCTTTATTATCAATGGGTCCTTGGTCTACTGGTGAAGTTGAAAGGTTCTAAATGAGCCCACCAGAGATCAAGTCTTGCAAAGTGCAAAGGCTCCAGACACTGAAACACTTGGCTCTTAGCCGAATTCTTTATTATCACAATAGATTATAAGAGTTTTAATGTCTTTAATTATAAACAAGAAAAATATTTATTGAGTTTTTTTTTTATAATTGAAATATTTATTTAATTAATTAAATTGTTGACAACATAATAGATTTTTTTAATATATTATTTATTATAGTTTATTTGATTCACATTATGTAAAATCTTCTCAAATTGAAAAAAATTGATAATTTTTTAATGATTTTGATTATTTTTTACATAGATTTTCTTAATCGATCAAATTAATATACCTCTACAAAATTTCTCCCAAAAATCAAATAAAAATCATTAGCTAAAAAATTGTATTAAATTATAAAATAATAGAATAATCCAACCTTCCAAATAAAATAAACATTACTTACCACAGATTTCAAGCACATTGTTTACTCATATGAAACCCTCAAACCCAAATAAAACAATTGTCCATTACAAATTATTTGATGCATTTCAATGTTTATTAAAAACCATGATTAATAAAACAAGGTCCTCATGTATTTGTAATTATGGTTACTAAATTTTTACCATGCAAGTAACGAGAACTAATTAATTTTTTGTTTTACCCATTAAGTTAGGTGGTTTTTGTTAGTATTGATTTTAAGTCTTGGGCATAATGTCAATAACTTTATTTTTGTTGAAAATGAAGCATCTATCTCTTACCAATGGTTCTCAAACTCGAATAATGTGCTTATGGATGGAATTTATACCATGTGGTCATCCATCACTTCACTTTATTGCTGATTGGAATGTAATGCTCATTCATTAATGGCAGCTAAAAAAATGCCAATTAAGTTGAACTAGAAACTTTTTAAAGGGAATTCAATAAAATAATTCCATAACCAATGATCCAAAATGGTTTTGAGGCTTTGTGCATGCAAAAAATTATTTTTAAGTTATAGATCTAGTATAACATTATTTAGATTAAAATGTGTAGTTTTTGGTTCATTTTTTGGAGTTGATTATGTGCATTTTTTATTTGTTTTTTAGATGTTTCAATGAATGTCAAAGATTAGTAATGTTTAGAAATGTTTATAGGAGATTGTCATATTATAAGGGTTTGTTTTCATAGAATGACCACTTTAAGAGGATTGATTTTACCATAATGGAAATTATCAAGGACAACAATTTCTAGATATACAAATGATGATGCAAACTTAAATTTGCTTTAATGCTCCAATAAATTTTTCTAACATGTTCTTTCATAAATGCGAATGATATTTGAATGATTTCTTGGTGATCGAAAATGAATGTAATTGAATGTCTTTAAATGCAAGGACATAGCAATAATTTATCTAAACATCTACAAGTTAGCTTAGGGTAGGAAAATAATAGTTGAGAGTCAACCATATTTTAGTTCAAATTTTTTAATTTCATTGGTTGATCTACAAGTGTGGTAATTAATCTTTGGATATAGTTGTCAATAATAGGCACAATAAATGTTAGATATATGGAAATGTATGCAAATATGGATAAGATGGAGCCAAGTGTGGGAAAATGTGTAAATAGAGGAGTAACAATATGGAGGAAGGATGTCACATCCCATTTAATGTGCCTAGTTCAATTATTAAATTATTGCATTAATTGTTTAATAGAAAATCATTAGGCAAGAGTTTGGTTATGTTAAGTACTAATTGAAGAGTCAATACAAATGATTATGATGATGACTACTTATGCAAGTGTGGCAGGGACTATTAACACTCTCTCAAGTTGGAGAGAGAGTATCATTGAGGAGAATGTTCTAGTCGATGAAGGTACCTTGTCTTGCTAGAATCACACACTCACTTAGACTCGTGTAGTTAGGTTGCATATGTGTGAATACGATAAAGAATTATAAGTTTACTATAGTTGAAATAATTACATTATTTTTATGAATAAAACATTGTTGGAGCTCAAATGCAAGATTTTTCAGTGATTTGATGTCTCCTACATGTCAATGTTGAATAGTGACATTCTTTATTTGTAGCAAATGTAAAATATAAACTTAAGCTAGAATGTAAAATATCTATATGCCCATAGTTCATTATTTTGAGGTAATGTTTGATAAATCCCATTATGATTTTATTGCAAATATGACTCTTTGTTGTCTACATTATATTATAAACTCTTGTCATTACTCCTAGATAACTATAAGCTCTAACAACAATACCTTTAACATTGAATATGATGCATTGACAAGAGGAAAACTAGCACAAGTGCAGTCATGTTCTGGATTTATTGCCAACAAAATGAATAGCCAAGTAGTTTCTTCACTCTATTTGGTCATTGTCTAGCTTATTAGTACCTCATACAAGAAGATTCTATAGCGATCAATATCTCATTGCATTGTTAGTTGGGCTTGAAATATTTTTCAATTGCTTCTTACTTTCCTAAAGTTGATTGTTTCTTATGTATTGATGTGAAATTCTTATCCTAAGAGATTATTTAATATAAATCATTTATTACACAATTTCTTGACTATCATTATTAATAATAATTTCAAATATTTGATTTCTTGTGTGTTAACTAGATTTATTTAGAACATAACTACCTAAAGAGGCTCAAAATTCTTGGTAGGGCCTTTGTAGAGGATGGTGTAGATTTATGCTACATATTTTATCAAAACATTCCTACAGTGTTGGTAAACCATTGAATTTTTGTTGTCAAGTATGTATACATATATTTCATGGTCAATCATAAAATCAAAAAACTCTTGATTATAGGCATACCATGATGGATATGCATCCACAATCATTAAAAAGTAATATAATTATTTTCTTCATGCCAATTATTTTATTATTTTCTTTTGACAAAGGACTAGGAATCAAATTCAAAATACCCGTCTAATGATTTTTTATGCTCAAATTTCTTGTCAAACATGTTGTATGGAATAGTGTGCATGCACTCTAAGTTTTATGGAATGCACCTCAAGCTCTATGAAATGAATCCACACCTTACACTTTTGGAAACGAATTTACATCTTATGTGTGTATTGATATACGATAAGTTCTAAAGTTGTCACCTTCTGTGGTGCTTATGTGTGTCATGTATAGATTTTCATTAACTTATGTAAATGCAAGTATTAATTACTATGTCGAGATTTAGATAGAAATTGAATGATTATTTAATGATGGTTAAATTGAAATCGAAATGAAACTGAAATCAAAATGCAAGTATTATGATTTGAATTATATTTATATTTATTTCGGGGTTTGTCATTACTGATGATAAATCGAGTGCAAGTGAATGCGGGAATAAGTGAACATGATTGAAGGCGAGAACAAGGATCAGGTAGGGTTGTTTAGTCGGTTGATGTTTATGAATAGATGGGATCTCACACACTCACATAGATGAATATTTAATGTATTTTGCGTTTATCATGCTTGTAAATTAGAAATCTAGTTTCAATGAAATTTCTCTAAGTTGCGAAATATGCATGTGATTTAAAAGATGATTTAATTAAAATTGATGAATTTGGCTTAAATTAAAATGATTAGATTGATTGTTAAATATTTTAATATTATTTGGAAATAATAAGTTCAAAATTTAGAAATTTAAATGCAATTGACTGAATTTCGAAATTTGATTAAATTTTAAAAAATAAAGTGTTTTTGAAATTAAATGCTTTTTAATTTTGAAATTATGAAATGAAAGTGTTTTTAAATTCTGAAATTGAATTAAATCTTAAGATAGCTAAATTGAGAAATTGAAAATCAAAACTCACGTAATCTTGGATTCTTCATTCAAAAATCTAAACTTCAGTTAAATGAGGAAAGAAAATATCTAAATTTATCAATGGGCATTCAAAATTAGTGAACTGGAGTTCTGATTCTGAACTGGAGATCATTGAGTAAATGGTGGATCTCATTCTCTTGTTGGAAAGAATGCATGAAAAAGGATATATACAGATGAAAAATCTGAAACTAAGGACACACATAAAATCCATTTTTAACCTTGAAGAGAGAAATCACATGGAGTATGATAGATTTGATCAGAGAATTTAGCGTATTGTGAAGGAAAATGTGTTGGATTTATTACACTTCTTACTTTCCAATCCTCGCACCCCACGCAATTCGCAAGAGTTCTCCACGCGGCCTAGCAGCAGGTAAGAGAGGAATGGCATAGCTAGGGTCTTCACTCCCCACATTCTACGCAGCAAGGAGACAACTCTCCGACCCGCGCGGTCCAAGGGAATGACTCCCTTCGCATGCTCCTTCACCACGCACTGGTAAACATAGTGAATGCAGCCAAGAAGATAGGGAGAAGACAGGGAGAAGGCAGGGACTGGTAAAAAGGGAGGAGTGGCAGACGAGAAGATAGAAGGAGGGTTAGGGAAGGAAAGAAAATTTTAGGGAGTGTTAACTCCATTTCACCCAAGCAACAAAATAATCATTTCTAGTTTACCAAGTAGGATCGATTGGAAATTACTAAACAAAATCATGAACATGGTGAATTCAAATGGGATAAACATTTTCTTATTCTTATTTCTTTGAATCTAGTAAAAGTATTTATGTTTACATTGAATTGAAACAACTTTTAGAACAATCAGTCAGTATTTCCAGATTAGTATTGAAATTTGAAACAAAAGATTTTAGGAAAAGTTACGGTTAAATCATGAATTAAACAGTGAATAAATTTAGGAAAATCTTTTGAACAGAAAACACTCTTTATTAATTTTGAACCAAAAACGATCTTGCAAGAAAATTATTTATTTTGCTGAGAATTTAGGAGAATCAATTAAATCTGGAAACGATTTTTTTTACCATTTTAGAAAATAAAACGATCTCGAACTGAAACTTTATTATTTTTGCTAACAGAAAATTTCTTAACTGGATTTAATTTGAGAAATAAACTCTTAACATAAAATCTTTAACAGAATTAAACTTCAAATTTTAAACATTATTTGAAATGAAGGCTATTGAAACTCGAAAATCTCACCTTTCAACGAAACTGTCAAAAATGAAACAAATAGAGAAGTTATTTTTTAATTTAATGAACGATTATTATTTAATCTCTGAGAATATATTAAACTGAAAATCAAATGTTTTAAACTTTAAATTTGATTTATTTGAAAACATCCAGAACAATTTTGAAACAACATTAATTAACGAGAGTATGAATGAATGGATGTATACTCTTTTAATTTATGTTTTTATATGTATTTATTCAACATACTAGAGTTACACCTTCATTTAAAAACCTTATTGATTATTTAATACTCAATTTCAAAATATTAATTTTATGTCTTTTATGAATTTGAACGATGGAAAGAAACTCTTTTTAAACTATTTTTCATTTTAAATAATGTTTCTAGTTTGATGTTTTAAAAAAATTGCAAAAGACTGTATTTGACTATTTAGACCATGCATGAATGATAGATAATTCTGCATGTTATGTTTTTGGGAAAGTTACCTTCTGGGATGGGTGTCGAATATGGGTAAATAGGGAGTGTAGTTTTGCTTTTCCAAAACTGCTTTTATTGTCGTACATGACATTTTATTTGGCCAAGTAATTTTTATACCATTGAAACAAATGGATTATTGAACTCTCTACCATATCCTAGTACCGAACTTGCTTATTTCTTAAATGAATTAGAAAAATGAAAATGCTTATGGTTTACTAGTAGTACTAGGCATGCACCAAATTCCACCTTGCTCGTAGACTGCATTTTGCTAAACAATTCATGCAGGGTTGGGTATTTCTTGATTGAATAAGAAATTCTGAGGAAGCGTAAGCTTCGAGGTTGGGCAGAAAAAGCGTCTGATCCTTGTTCTCGTCTTCTTATTGAATATTTTCTTTTGGATGGAAGATCGACGGACTACATCTTCTTTATGCTTTATTATTCTTGATGTATGTAATGACGAGCTTATGGCGACTGAATGCCTAAGTCTCGAATTGTAAATGATTTTATTATCATTCATTGTATTTATAACTGAAATTGTGTAATTTGACACTTGTATGATTTAGACTGAATTTTTATGTAATTATCTTACCGTCTTTTATGTCATAGTTTTGTAATCGACTAGTTCTTGATGTTTAAATGAATGGAATGATGACTTTATTTTGAATATAATGGATCCTATTTAAAGTAATTGTCGATGTTGTTTTAAAGAGTTTTCCGCTCTTTACATTTGGTATCAGAGCCCTAGGTTTAAACACTAGTGTCCTTTGTCCATTACGCTAAATGAACATTCCTTGATGTAGGAATTGTGAGACATAATGGGTACAAGAGGTAAAGGAGCTGCAAGCAATGAGAATGATAGGTTGGACTAGATTCTCAGCCTCTTGAATTAGTAGGGTTCTAGAATGGATAATCTGGAATAGGAAGTTCGAGGTGTCAGAGAAGGGAAAAACCCTCAAGTTGAAATTCCCCAAAATCAAGAGAAACCTAACAATGACAATGCAAGGGTTGAAGTACCTAATCCTCAAGCTAGGATTGAAGGGGAGTTAGTGAAAGATCTGAAAAGGGTAGCACCGCCCAAGTTCGATGGTAAGACAATAGGTGATGGAGTAGAATCTTGGGTTATTGAGATGGAAAAGTACTTCGAGCTCAGGAACATGTCCAATGAAACCAAGGTAGCTTGGGCTGCATACCAGCTTACTAGAGAAGCTGCTACTTGGTGGGATAATGAAAAGACTAAGAAGAATTTACTACCAGGTGGAACTACATGGGAAGCATTCTTGAACCTGTTCAAGAAGAGGTGGCTTCCACAATTGTTCTTTGACAGGAAGATGACAGAATTCTAGAATTTGGCACAAGGTGGTCTTACAGTTACCTAGTACTAGGAGAGGTCCACCAATCTCCTTAAGTACGTACCGTAGTATCAGATGGATGAACGGTTCTATATCCTTAAATTCATTCTAGGGTTGAGGTCACATATCAGAGTTGATATGGACATTCATAATCCATTGACAATGGATGAGGTCTTTGAGAAGGCCATGAAACAGGAACAAAAGTTGCAGCAGGTAGCGAACTACAGGAAGAGTGTGAATGCAAAATCTGGTTTTGGAAATAGAAAGTTCCAAAACAACAGCAACAATAATCAAAGGGGTAACAACAGTAATCAGTAGATCAGGAATTTGAAGAGGGGAACAAACACCCAGGATAAAGGAGAAGGTAGCTATGGTGGAAACAAGAAGGTGAACAATAATAACACCAACTTCTCCAATATCAGGAACAGGATAGGTGGTCAAACAGGGCCACGAGGTGGATGTTATACTTGTGGAGGAGATCACTATGCCTCCAATTGCACTCAGTGTATAGGAGGTCAGCGAGGTGGTAATGATTGGTGAGCACCGCAACATCAGATACATGTAGCGGTTGACAATCGTTAAGCCGACTTTCAGGCTTCACCGATCCAGATGGTGGGTAAGTTTTTTGGACAATCTGTTTCTATTTTGATAGATACAAGAGCTACCAAATGCTTTATTGATCCTAGAGTAGTTACTAAATTACCTGTTAGACCTGGTATTATGTCAGATTCATGGATGGTTCAGTATGGAAATCGAGCAGAGAAGAGGGTAGATTTATGTTTATCATGTAGCGATTTAGAATTACCTAACTTCCAAACCCAAGTTAACCTTTATGTAGCACCGTTGGGTTCTTATGATGTGATCTTAGGGATCAATTGGTTAACTGAGCATAAAGCCATAGTGAATTGTGAGGAAAAGATTGTGATTTGTTTGGATAATTTTGGACATCCAGTAGAGATTTTAGGATCTCGAGAGCCTCTAGAGTTGAGACACATCTCAGCTATGCAGCTAAAGAAAGCACATCGGAAGGGATGTTCCATTTTTGTTATCTTGGTTAGTGACTTGGATAATGCCTAGCAGAGTCCAGAGGACTATCCAGTTCTCAAAGAGTTCTTGGATATCTTTCCAGAGGAACTTACAGAATTACTGCTGAAGAGAGAATTTGACTTCTCGATTGAACTGTTACCTGGAACAGAACCTCAATCCAAAGCTCCTTACAGAATGAATACTACTGAGTTGGATGAACTGAAAGCTCAGTTGTAGGAGTTGCTAAAATAGGGATTCATAAGGCCGAGTGTATCACCATGGGGTGCACCGGTAATCTTTGTTAAGAATAAGGATGGAACCTTGTGACTGTGTATTGATTACAGGATGCTTAATAAGGTTACCATCAAGAAAAGGTATCCTCTACCCAGGATAGATGAGTTGTTTGACTAGATGAAAGGGGCCACTGTGTTTTCTAAAATTGATCTTAGATCAGGTTACCACCAGTTGAGGATTAAGGATGAGGACATTCCGAAGACAACTTTCAGAACTCGATATGGGCACTACGAGTTCACTGTGGTACCTTTTGGCCTAACGAATGCTCCAGCAACATTCATGAACCTTATGAACAATATCTTTAGAGACTGTTTGGATGATTTCATGCTTATATTTATTGATGACATTCTAATTTACTCTAAAATAGAAGAGGAACATGAGAAGCACTTGAGAATAGTCTTGCAACGGCTGAAAGATCAAAAGCTTTTTGGTAAGTTTTCAAAGTGTACTTTATTTTAGAAGAAGGTTCACTATTTGGGGCATGTCATATCTGCTGAGGGAATCTCAGTAGATCCTGGGAAGATAGAGGCAATTGTAGATTGGCCAACACTGCAAAGTGTTACGAAAGTTCATAATTTCATGGGACTTGCAGGTTACTACAAGAAGTATGTGGAAGGGTTTTCTAGAATTGCAACACCTATTACTTCTCTTCAGAAGAAGGGAAAGAAATATGAGTGGACAGAGAACTGTGAGGAAGCATTTCAGATTCTTAAACAGAAGTTGACATCAACACCAGTGTTGACTATACCGGCTCCTAATGGTCACTTCATTGTGATTACAGATGCATCAGGTGAAGGTGTAGGAGTTGTGCTAATGCAGGAAGGTAAAGTGGTGGCATATGAGTCCAGGAAACTGAAACAATATGAGTTGAACTATGTGCCACATGATCTTGAGCTTACAACTATTGTGCATGCATTGCAGATGTGGAGACATTATCTCCTAGGGAAGTCGTTTGAGCTTAAGATGGATCATTTGGGACTTAAGTACATATTCACACAGCTGAACCTCAATGGGAGACAGAGGAGGTGACTTGAGTTCCTAAGTGAGTACGATTTTGGTATTGAGTATATCAAGGGTAAGGAACACAGGGTTGCAGATGCACTTAGCAGGAGAAGGCATCTATCTGCTATGGTGACCACTAGGTCAAATTTGAGGCAACAAGTGTTGCAGTATCTTCCAGGTGATGAGCATTATGATAGGGTTAGATAAGCCTTAGAGGCGGATCCTTCAGATCATAGATTTGATGGTTATGTGATGGAGAATGATGGTATTATCAAATATCAGGGAAGGATGTATATCCCAGAGGGTGGAGATTTGAGGAAGTTGATACTTGAGGAAGTTCATGATGCACCTCATTCAGGGCATCTAGGAGTTTTGAAGATGGTAGCTAAGTTGAAGGCTTTGTATTTTTGGCCTAAACTTAAGAAGGATGTCATGGAGTACATGGCTTGATGTTTGGAATGCCAGCGAGTCAAGGCTGAGCATGTGCATCCAACAGGACTTTTGTATCCCCATGATATACCTGAGTATAAGTGGCAAGTAATTAGTATGGATTTCATCCAAGGATTACCTTTGAGCAGGAATAGGCATGATACTATCTTAGTAGTTGTTGATAAGATGATGAAGGTTTCACATTTCATACCTAGGAATTTGAAGGATGGTTCTTTGACTCTTGCAAGGAAATTTGTGCAAGAGATATTTAGATTGCATGGTGTACTAGAGACCATTATTTCTGATAGAGATACCAGGATGACATCTAGGTTCTAGACTACACTAAATGCGGCTTTGGGAACTAAACTGAATTTTAGTTATGTATATCACCCACAAACCGATGGCCAAACTGAAAGGGTCAATCAGGTTGTGGAGGACTTGTTGATGATGTATTGCATGGATCAACAGTACAAGTGGGAGGAATATTTACCATTGGTTGAGTTTGCCTACAATAACTCATACCATGCATCATTGGGTATGGCACCTTTTGAGGCACTATATGGACGGAAATGTCTCACACCCATCAGTTGGGATAGGATGGAAGACAGGATCATTATTGGTCCAGATATGCTCAAGGAAATGGATGAGCAGATGAATTTGATCAAGGGTAGATTGAAGGAAGCAACCGATAGACAGAAGAGCTATGCTGATAGGAACATGACTTTCAGACAGTTTGTTGCAGGAGATAAAGTATTCTTGAGGGTTAAGCCTCATAAAAGCTCTATCTCATTTGGGAAATCATCAAAGTTGGCACTGAGATATGTGGGACCATTTGATGTACTGGAAGTTATTAATCCAGTTGCTTATAGACTAGCGTTACCACTTGCTCTTGCTCGACTCCATAATGTTTTCCATGTTTCTTTGTTGAAACCTTATCATTGTGATGCAACTCATATTCTTGATTGGTGTTCATTACAAGTACAGGATCCAAGGGTGGTGCTAGTGGAGCCCATCCGAATCCTAGACAGGCATAGCATTAAGTTGTGAAACAGAGATAGTACCCAGTATAAGGTCCAGTGGAACTAGTATACTAAGGACAGTGCTACATGGGAGGATTTTGAGATGATAGACCGTCATTTTCCTCATTTGCTTTCATAGATTAGCATTTGTTTTTGTGCGAAAATATTTAATACTCTAGTTTTTGATTCACATGTTGTGAACTTTGATAGCATGGATGCTACTATATTTGCTTATGTTTATGCTGGAGAACTATGTTATTAGTTACTATTTCATTATGCTTGATTGAGATATTATGCTTTACCTACTGAGACACTATGTTATTGATTGAGATAGTATGTTTTTATGATGATGATGATTTTATGCTTATTGAATGACTAATAAGACATCGAGATGATGTCTCTTCCAAGAGGGGAAGGATGTCACGTATATATTTTCATTGACTTATTTAAATGCAAGTATTAATTACTATGTCGAGATTTAGATAGAAATTGAATGATTATTTAATGATGGTTAAATTGAAATCGAAATGCAAGTATTATGATTTGAATTATATTTATATTTATTTCGGGGTTTGTCATTACTAATGATAAATCGAGTGCAAGTGAACGCAGGAATAAGTGAACGTGATTGAAGGCGAGAACAAGGATCAAGTAGGGTTGTTTAGTCGGTTGATGTTTATGAATAGATGGGATCTCACACACTCACATAGATGAATATTTAATGTATTTTGCATTTATCATGCTTGTAAATTGGAAATCTAGTTTCAATGAAATTTTTCTAAATTGTGAAATATGCATGTGATTTAAAAGATGATTTAATTAAAATTGATGAATTTGGCTTAAATTAAAATGATTAGATTGATTGTTAAATATTTTAATATTATTTGGAAATAATAAGCTTGAAATTTAGAAATTTAAATGCAATTGATTGAATTTCAAAATTTGATTAAATTTTAAAAAATAAAGTGTTTTTGAAATTAAATGCTTTTTAATTTTGAAATTATGAAATGAAAGTATTTTTAAATTCTGAAATTGAATTAAATCTTAAGATAGCTAAATTGAGAAATTGAAAATTAAAACTCACGTAATCTTGGATTCTTCATTCAAAAATCTAAACTTCAGTTAAATGAGGAAAGAAAATATCTAAATTTATCAATGGGCATTCAAAATTAGTGAACTGGAGTTCTGATTCTGAACTGGAGATCATTGAGTAAATGGTGGATCTCATTCTCTTGTTGGAAAGAATGCATGAAAAAGGATATATATAGATGAAAAATCTGAAACTAAGGACACACATAAAATCCGTTTTTAACCTTTAAGAGAGAAATCACATGGAGTATGATAGATTTGATCAGAGAATTTAGCGTATTGTGAAGGCAAATTTTATTGGATTTATTACACTTCTTACTTTCCAATCCTCGCATTGCATGCAATTTGCAGGAGTTCTCCATGCGGCCTAGCAGTAGGTAAGAGAGGAATGGCACAGCTAGGGTCTTCACTCCCCACATTCTACACAGTAGGGAGACAATTCTCCAACCCGTGTGGTCCAAGGGAATGACTCCCTTCGCATGCTCCTTCACCACACACTGGTAAACATAGTGAATGCGGCCAAGAAGACGGGGAGAAGACAGGGAGAAGGCAGGGATTGGTAAAAAGGGAGGAGTGGCAGATGAGAAGATAGAAGGAGGGTTAGGGAAGGAAAGAAAATTTTAGGGAGTGTTAAATCCATTTCACCCAAGCAACAAAATAACCATTTCTAGTTTACCAGGTAGGATCGATTGGAAATTACTAAACAAAATCATGAACATGGTGAATTCAAATGGGATAAACAATTTTCTTATTCTTATTTCTTTGAATCTAGTAAAAGTATTTATGTTTACATTGAATTGAAACAACTTTTAGAACAATCAGTTAGTATTTCTAGATTCGTATTGAAATTTGAAACAAAAGATTTTAGGAAAAGTTCTGGTTAAATCATGAATTAAATAGTGAATAAATTTAGGAAAATCTTTTGAACAAAAAACACTCTTTATTAATTTCAAACCAAAAACGATCTTGCAAGAAAATTATTTATTTTGCTGAGAATTTAGGAGAATCAATTAAATCTGGAAACGATTTTTTTTACCATTTTAGAAAATAAAATGATCTCGAACTAAAACTTTATTATTTTTGCTGACAAAAAATTTCTTAACTGAATTTAATTTGAGAAATAACCTCCGACAGAAAATCTTTAACAAAATTAAACTTCAAATCTTAAACACTATTTGAAATGAAGGCTATTGAAACTCGAAAATCTCACCTTTCAATGAAACTGTCAAAACTGAAACAAATAGAGAAGTTATTCTTTTAATTTAATGAATGATTATTATTTAATCTCTGAGAATATATTAAACTGAAAATCAAACATTTTAAACTTTAAATTTGATTTATTTGAAAACATCTAGAACAATTTTGAAACAACATTAATTAATGAGAGTATGAATGAATGAATGTGTACTCTTTTAATTTCTGTTTTTATATGTATTTATTCAACATACTGGAGTTACACCTTCATTTAAAAACCTTATTGATTATTTAATACTCAATTTCAAAATGTTAATTTTATGTCTTTTATGAATTTGAACGATGGAAAGAAACTCTTTTTAAACTATTTTTCATTTTAAACAATGTTTCCAGTTTGATGTTTTAAAAAAATTGCAAAAGATTGTATTTGACTGTTTAGATCATGCATGAATGATAGATAATTTTGCATGTTATGTTTTTGGTAAAGTTACCTTTCGAGACGGGTACCGAATATGGGTAAATAGAGAGTGTAGTTTTACTCTTCCAAAATTGATTTTATTGTCATGCATGACATTTTATTTGGCCAAGTAATTTTTGTACCATTGAAACAAATGGATTATTGAACTCTCTACCATATCCTAGTACTGAACTTGCTTATTTCTTAAATGAATTAGAAAAATGAAAATGTTTGTGGTTTACTAGTAGTACTAGGCATGCACTAGATTCCACGTTGCTCGTAGACTGCTTTTTGCTAAGCAATTTGTGCAAGGTCGGGTATTTCTTGATTGACTAAGAAATTTCGGGAAAGCGTAAGCTTCGAGGTTGGGCGGAAAAAGTGCCTGATCCTTGTTCTCATTTTCTTATTGAAGATTTTCTTTTGGATGGAAGATCGACAGACTGCATCTTCTTTTATGCTTTATTATTCTTGATGTATGTAATGACGAGCTTATGGCGACTGAATGCCTAAGTCTCGAATTGTAAATGATTTTATTATCATTCATTGTATTTATAACTGAAATTGTGTAATTCAACACTTGTATGATTTAGACTGAATTGTTATGTAATTATCTTATCGACTTTTATGTCATAGTTTTGTAATCGACTAGTTCTTGATGTCTAAATGAATGGAATGACGACTTTATTTTGAATATAATGGATCTTATTTAAAGTAATCGTCGATGTTGTTTTAAAGAGTTTTCCGCTCTTTACAATGTGGCACAACAAATTCTAATAAAAAATGTTTAAATCCTAAAATAATGGAAATAAAACTAAAAAAGGATGAGTAGTCATAAATAAATAAACTCAAGACAACGTTCTCATGTGCCTTACTAGTGCTTCCACAATTTTCATGCATGTTTACTATGGAGGATGTTGAAGGTTATGGAATCTGCTTTACACATGTTAATTGTATTTGCTTATTAAAATTGAAGGAATTTTCAACAAGAATTTCATTATTTTATCCATGTATGGCATTCAACATACAAGTGCAAAGTGAATTAAGAAGGAAAGGAACTTACAACTTCTACACACATCTCGTAATCCTCTGTGTGGATAAATTATAGCTAGACACTACAAATGCATTCCTTTGTCGATTGGATATGTTCAATGAGAAGTGGGTGGCACAAGGCATCTAAGCGGTAGGTAAGTATGTACTTGAATCCTTGCATAGGCTATGAAGTTTTTCATGTTTAAATAAATTCATCATACCCCTTCATTTTCTTAAAGAATCCATTTATGGGGTGGGTAAAAATATAAAGTTGTGTCACTTTTTTGGCCAACTTATCAACACAAGTGAATTTAAGTATTTCTAAATAAAAATAAATATTGGCCAAACATATGATCTAGTAAGATTCATTTTAGCTAAGTTAGATATGTGCACAACTTTTCCAACTAAAATTGTTGACTAAATGCATATGTAGCACCACTTTGAGGTAAATTTACTAAAAAAAGTTATTTGAAAAACTACTACTCGTGTAAATAACATTTTTTTAAAATATAAAAATACCTTTCTGTAGATCCATAATTGTACTTTTCAAAGATATATATATATATATATATTTGATAGTAATTTATTTTTACTAAAAGTAGGTTATCAGTAGCAAAATATTAGGTTATTATCATGTCAAGAAAAATACTAAAAATTATTATAAGTTTGAAAAAAGTATGATGAAACACCAGATAAAAGATTTTATATCAAGATGGTATATTTTTTTCTAATTTAGATAAATAATTAATATGAAGTTGATGTCAAATAGAAAAAACAATGTTTTAATACACACACATTTTAATATTTATTTAAAAACATGTATTTATCAAAAAAATTTAAAAAAATCCATGCACTAAAGTTTAAAGATATAAATACACAAAAAAAGGAAAAAGGGAAATTTACTATATAAAGAGTGACGTCTCATGTAACTTAATTTTTCAGCATTTTATCAACAACTAAATTATAGTGTCAATTTATAAAAAATTGTATTCAAATAATTTTTTAATTTTTTTCAAAATAATAAAAACATAAAAAATGCTAAAAATATATATATTTATTAGTTTACATCATTTTAAAATTCAAAACATATATGTCACATTTTAGTGATTCAAGTTTAAAAGTTGGATCAACATTGGTTGTTTGCTTTATAAAAGTGTGACACATCTTTTTACTTTTCTTTGGGTAAATTTTTATTTTTTAAAAGTTTCATTTTTAACATATTTCCACTTCTATCATATTATTTTTTCTTGGAATTTGAATAAGTATATTTGGATTGTAAACAATTGAAAGATGTAAGGCCACCAGGTCACCTCCCCATAATATTGTAGGGTTTTTCTATTACATGTTAATGAAGTGCCTCATGTTATCAAGCTCATATAGTTTATAGTTTATTTCTTGTTCTTGTAGATTTTTTTTCTTGCATGGTTATAATGTACCTAGTAAGAATGGATTTCATAATTTAGATATGTTTGTTGCAAGGAGATTCAATTCAACTTTATCAACCAAATATTCCAACTGCTTTAAAAAGATAAAGATTCACATTATGAAATTCAAAGCATAACCACACAACCATAACACTAGGTTTACGTGGAAACCCATAGAAGAGAAAAACCATGATGAGCAAGCTACTTGGATCTACTATCCAAATCTAGCCTCACAAATAAAACAAAATTTACAACAAGTTTTATGGGCTACGACCCAAAGGAAGCTACAACTCCTTGAAAAAAAAATTTAATAGCTTCAACCAAAGGAAGCTACAACTCCCTACAAGCTACAAAACTTAAAGAAAGAGGCTACAACCTATGTAAAAAATACTTGACAAAATTTTGTTGATCAATCACCTTCATAACATCAACACTCTTTGGCTCTACCATGAGGCTCTATCATTTTCATTTGGCCTTATGTCCTCCTAGAGCCATTTCTTCTTTTTGTGCTGAAGATATTGAGCCCCTTGTTGTCGCTAATATCTCCCCTAATAAATCAAAAAGCCCTTCTAGAAAACCCAACCTAGGTACTGTTGGAAACCCCAAACCCAAACATGCTACTAAAAAACTTAAGGGAGGTGCGGGTAATGCACAAACAAGCGTCACGACCAGCCTGTGTGAGCTTAAGGCCACCCCTACCAAGTTTTCTTACAGAGCCACCCTAAAGAAAAGAGGCAAAGATGATAAAAAATGTTTATTGGAGCCGATGGTGAAAGAGGGAAAAGGGAAGAATATTGTGAGGAAATAATCTAAAGGTGATACAATTGTGGAGGCCACAATCATGACTGGAAGGGAGACTACTATCTGAAGGTCTGGGAGATTAGCGAAAAACAACAAAAAAAGGCAATTTGTTGTGGACTCGGAGGAGAAGATCGACAACTAGGAGTATAAGAATGAGGACATTGAGGAGGAAGAGGAAGATAATATGGAGAGGCCCCATACTATCTTGGACAACAACAAAATTTCGAAAGAGAACTCGGCCTCTCAATCTTTGCACCCTTTGGAAGTTGAGCCTAGCAAGGATTCGAAGATTGTGGATGATGGTGTGGAGCTCTATGCGCTGAAGGAGAAGATGGACACATTGGACAAAAGATTCAGAGGATTGACCTGCTTCACGGTGAAGCTCGTTCATTTCGTGACCAACACCCTATCCACGGTGATCAAAGATGAGTTGGAGGGAAATAACGCCTAGGAAAATCAAGATTGGGTCGGGTACGATGTTGTGGACCTCCTATCCAAAAACTAGGACAATTCCAGTAAGTTGATGCCTAGGTCTGTGTTTTTTGTTTATGTTGTTGATTTGTGTTCGATGTGCTATTTTTTTGTTGTTTTTGTTCCTTTTTGGCTTACTGTTAGTTTTATGGACCTAATATTTTTTGGCCCTTCAGGCTCATTATGTAGGGTACAACACCTTGTAAATGTTTCTTACTTTATCAAAAACATCAACACTCTTTGTGTGTGTGTGTGTAAACACACATATTTAACACCTCTTTCTCAACAACCTCTACTATCTTCAACAAACTACCACACGCATATACTCACACACACCTCCTTGCATGATCATGCACACTCATCTACTTTGCAACAAACTTGATATTTTATTTATATCCTCTGTAAGCTTCAAAAGGTTTCTCCTTTGTCGGCCAAGATGAAACATATAACATGAAATGTCCAATGGTCACAACAAGTCAGCTCCCAAGACATCTACGGTAAGTAGAAATCAATAGTGGTTCAAAACAAGAGATAATCTTGATACCTATTTTACCTTAGCACACATATCCACACTAGTGCACACTTCCAAAAACCTGTCACAATCATCTTAGAATACCAAGTCGGCCCAACAAGCACTTAACCTTCTATACATTAGCTCTAGACCAAAAGTGGTACTAGAGAGACCAAATAGCATCATGCAAATCACTTTTTAAAATTTATATTCCATGCAAAAATATTCTCATACATCTCTTTCACAACTTCATGCTACTTCATGTTGGTGCAATCAAACAAACACTGAACCCAACATCTATTGCAAATCCTAAAAGTGTAGTCTTGATATAGAACATTGAAAAATAGACTTGCAATACACCTCAAAACCTAAAATGTGAAATGAGAAAACATATAGAAAATATGAAATTATCCTCCAAAAATAAAAATCACATCTTCAAATTCAGAGAAATATAAAGCATTCCTTTGATTCTTTCTGACTCCAACAACATTGTGCTACTATCTTCACTTTCCTAGCTTTAGAAAATTTTGTGATAAATTTTATGCATTGAAATCAGGAACATACATACTTCACACTTTTCTATGTGTAACTTTTAAACCATAAGGCCATATCTTCAAATACAGAGGAATGCCAAGAATTCTCTCGAGCTTCTTTAGTACAAATTCCTATGCCTTTGACTATTTGAAACCTTACATACTTTCTTTCATCTTTTATGCAATGATTTACATTAAGGGATAGAGAATAAAACATTCCTACCACCACAGACAATAATTACAACCATTTTCATCAAAAAAAAAAACCTCAACTTCTTCATATCGACATACACTTCAACCTATCAATTTTCACTTTTCATGAACTTCAAAAGATTCCATACAACTATGTGCATATGATACTAATCAAACAACATGCTCATGAATTTCATCACCATGTCCTTCACCTCAGAACTCTTCTGAATATTACTCCTTTTTATGCTCCTATGAACTCTTATTCTTTTGTCATCTCTAATCACTACTCCGTTTACATCACATGTAACCTTCCACAATAAGAATTTGTTGACATCAATGACAACACATGTGACAAAGTCTAGTTCAAGTAAAGATTATCAATTTTGACCCTAATCATTTTTTTGGGCTCACAAGTCTAGTTCAAGTAGAATGATATCAATATCAATCAATATTTGTTTGCTTGGTTCATAAGTCTAGCTCAAGTAAAAAATATTTTTATCATTTGGAGGTCTAGCTTAACTTTGACCTATTTTAGTTTTGTACAAAAAAATCAATTTTTTGGAAAGAAAGTCCTATCTTGTCTAAGGTCTTACATTTACATATTATAATTATAAGATTGTAATACAATAAAATCATAGTGAGAGGAGGGTTATGCAAAAAAAAATCAGATCTTTAAAACAGTGACAAAAAATAAATAGAAATAAACATAAATATTATTCATACCACAACACATTGATTTATGTGATGAAAAACATTTCAAGAGAAAAAACTCACACTCCCAAAGGCACCCAATATTTTATTAAGAGAAAAAAGATTATAATATACTTATAGAACAAGATTTATTAGGAGTATCACCAACTAGAGATCTAAAGTAAACTCAACATCTATAAGAATCCCACACTCAAGCTTCATATCAAGCACCTAATATATATGAGATACAATACATGAAACCATCAAACTGTATTAACAAAAACATGAGATGAAACCACCTAAAAATTGTTTCCCAACTTATATCCAATAAAATATTTCCTATGATATGTCATAATAGACATCAAGATATGTAACTCCCTCTTACAACTCTTTTCTATGTCCAACATGTTTTCACATTTTTGAATTCGAGAGGCCCAACTTTCAAAGGCCATAAATTTTGAACCAAAAGTTTGATTAATGAACCATTGGAACCATTGGAAATCTCATGAAGTTTTCTATGAGTCTATAGCCAAAATTTCTAGTTTCAACCACTTTTAGGCTCAAAATTGGCCTTCAAGTGCATCAAAATTGACTTTAAAACTTAAAAAAATGAAAACTTTAATATATTAAAAACTATACATGATCTTGGGTGAAAAATTTACTAGCATGTTTATTTGGCTATTCTGTAGCTTTGGGGAATTTTTAGATCCATATTTTCTCATATATAAACTTACTATGATATTGGAAAAAGGGATCTATGGTGTAAATCACACTCCCAATATCACAAGGGAAAGGACTAAAATTTATCTCAAAGACCCACTTGGTTACTAACCTCAAGGGAAGAGCCAAAATGTTGGATTAGGATTTTAGTCCTTTGGGGGGTGTGGTGTGTGTGTGGGATGATGATGTGGTTGTAAGTTAATTTCATAATGCAATGATGTGCCTAGGTTAACCATGAAAATACAAAAAACTTAGATGATTTTTGGAAAAATATAGAATAACAAGATAAAAATAGAGTTCAAAAATAGAAAAGAGCAGACATAGAGGAACTTGGAATATAAATTTGGGTTTGACCTAATTGGAAAAGGGAACTAGGTTCCCTAGACTGGGAAGTATATACTTAGAATTAGGTTTCATACTCCTATTGCTCCATGTTTGTAGGTTATTCTTCTCTAGATGCAGTATCAAAACTTCATTTGTCATTGATAAAATCTACTTTTCCTAATTTTTTGACATGTATGACTTGAATTCTTGAATAAAAAATTAGGTCTTCAATCCTCTCTAATTTCACTTTAGATTTATAAACTACACACAAAAATAGGGGAAATGATTGTGTCGTATACGGGCTTGCCTAATTCAAACCCCATTTTGATATTTCTACCTCCACAATGGCTATGTTGATGCAAACGAGATATCACCCTTGATTGAGCAAAGGCTAAATAATAAATTTAAGTAATAAATTGAAAAATGTTGCAACTTTCCACTCAAATCTGCATTCCTTGATGGACTGAAGTCATTGTACTCATGACCTTCAAGGAGAAATTGATACTTGATTTGAAGTTATACAAGTGTTAGTACTCACAAAACAAATAGAAATGAAAATATTAACAAACTCACATGAAAATATAATGCATTGCTAACATGATGCCTGAATTGAAATAATGCTACTATAATTCTACTAATTCTACTATTGACTTCTCAATTCAAATGTTGTGATTGTTTCTCAGAATTTCTAGGCTTTCAAATAATTAAAAAGACTTGTATTTATATGTGATTCTTTAATTTCCTACAAATTAATTACCGATAGCAGACAAATGACTTTGGATTTTTAAATGTTAAGATTCTGACACTAACATATTTTAAATTGATCCAAAATATGCTAGACAAGGGCCCTAGGCACCCTAGCCTAAACCTATCATTTTGGGGCCTTAATTATCAGTAAATGATTATTAAAATTGTATTTCCAATTCCACTTCTAATTTTTTAAATATTAATATAAAATGATTAAATTAAATACACAGTTGGGTCCAAGCACATGAGGGGGAGCTAAACCTAGTGTGAAATTTTCAAGGGTGACAATTTACGATACTAAACTTACCATAGATAGTAACATTTTGTATTTCTAAGGTTGAGGCATGTTTTCCCTAACAATTGGTATGATCTTGTTTCATAGTTGTCTATATAAGTATATATCTAGATGCCTAAAATTGACACATCATCAATTATCTAATAAACCGATAATTTTCCTCTATAAATTATTAAATACATACCTATTTATCCAATTTACATCCCCTTATTAATTAAATAATATTCTATTATTTAATTATTAAATTTACTATTCATCCACTATCCATCACTATTCACTAGACCCTATTTCTAGCCTAGATCATTTAATCACCAATTTTTTTATGGTTTATCTTAAATAACTAGATCCATATGTTTATTTACCTAACTTCCCCATCTTCTTCCCAAAAATTAAATAAATATCCTATTTATATATATTTTTATTTTATTCACTTTTCATGAAGTGGATTAAAATCTATTAACCCATTATTTTCCTCTTGCACCTTCAAAATATTAATTAAATCCCATAAAATACTCTCAAATCCTCAACATCCTCTAGGTGTACAAAGACATGTGTCATGTGTACACATGATATTAGACCTTTTTACATGTGGCATTATCTTTTATACATATCACATTGGTAAAGGACTTGTTGATTCCTCAAGGGTACTCAAAAGTACCCCTTTTCCATCTCACCATCCCCTTTCTCCAAGATGAATCTCCACCATTGATTTTCTCTAGTCCATCTACCCTCTCTATCCACCAATAATTTAGGACACTTATCTTCCTCTCATCCTCCCAAGAGTTTCAACCAGTTTGAGCCATTAATTTCTATTTTTATCCTATCCACACAATATTGTAGCAAACAAACTTTAATTAGGATGCCATCCTAATAAATTTTAATCATAAATTGAAATGTAATATTATGCTACCGGTGAAGTCACTCACATACCACCAAATACATCAATATTGAGTAAGAACACTATGCATTGGTGCAATAAGGGTTAGTTTGGTGAGATAGTTTCATGTTTTCATCATGTTTCTAACCTTTATGCTTTATTTTTTAGTTTTGCATTTTATTGTGAGTAGATGGGATAATTTAGTTAGTTCATTTGCATGCTCCAATTTTCTTCTAGACACCTAAAGTGACACATGGTCAATTACCTAATAAGCTAACCATTTCCTCTATAATTTATTGAATAAATCTCTATTTACATATAGTTAACTATCTAATCTTCATCCCTTATTAATTAAATAATATTTTATTATTTAATTAATAAAGTCACTATTCACCTAATCATATTTGTAAACTAAAATATTAAATCAATATTCTCCTATAATCCACTTTAAATAAACAAATGTAAATATTTATTTACCTAAGTTTTGCATCCATTGTATAAACTTAAATAAATAATTTACTATTTATTCAATTCCTTTTTCTATTCAATTTTCATTAGTGAGTTAAAATTAAGTCACTATTCCCTCACTTCCACACACTAACCTTGCTCAAATCCCCTCAAATAATACATAATTACCACATGTATACAAAGCGATAAACTTTTACACAAGATATGATCCTTTTTGCATGTGATATGGTATTGGTACCATGTCGCATGGGTTAAAAGACTTTCCCATCCATGAAGGGTACTCCAAAGTACCCCTTTTCCATCTCATCCCTACACTTTCTCATAGGGTAATCTCCACATTTAATTTCTCCTCAATCTATATACCCTTTTCATCCAATAATTGTGTAAGGAAAATTTTCCTCTTTTCATCCCTCCTTGGTCTCAACCAATTTGAGCCCTTGATATTTTTAGTCCTATCCAACTAATATTATAGTAAAAATATATAAATAGGATACCATCCTAATCCATTTTAAATTCTCCAATAAATGAAAATTTATACCATTGGTGAACACATTCACACACCTCATCATCCACAATATTGAGCATAAACACCTTGTCTTGGTGCAATAAGAGTTGGTATTGGTGAGTATATTGTATATTTATTAATGTTTAATAATCCTTTTCTTTATCGTGAATATTTAATTTGATCATTTGATTGTGATATGATGTGTATTAATATTTTTCCTCTGATATATCCCATTCAACTTTAAATTATGCTAAGCAATACCAATCATTGAGATTTCTAAAAACATTATCTCTCTTGTAATATTTATTCTAATCCAAATCCCTCATCTACCCATCTATCCTAATAAAATACACCTAATATATTTCAATCCTCAATCCTACCCATCAATCAAAATTAACACTCATCACTAATATATACCTTAATCAAAATAAAATAATCAAACCAATGCTTTCTCAAAAACTTAGCCCATCTTAAGTTGGTAATCCAAATGATCCTTGCTTAGGAAATTATATATCCCAAGTATAGTCTATCAAATCCAATCATAATCACCATCTAAGGTATTAATTATTGAACCATCTCCCTTTCTCCACTGCTTTATCCTTCTTCCATTTTAAAATCCTTCCCTCTAAAGCATCCTCAAAATTATCATCCTAATTTTGTAGTTATAAACCCCCAAAAATCCAAACCATTTCCATCTAAAATTATCATTTTTCCAAGTCCATATTTTAGTGTATGCAAATCACCCTTCATTGTATCTATAAAATTCTTTAGTGCATCCATATCTAGTCATATCCTATCCATCTCTAATATAAAAACCATCATTTAGTGGTTTCACACCTTGTTTTAGTGTATATTCCTCTTTCTATTGAATTCCTTCATCCAATTATCTAGAATCAACCCTATCCCTAATCTAAGTTTAATCAAAATCCAAATATGAGTTTTAGTAAATCCACCTTAAGATATTTTGATATAAAGAAAATTTTAAGATCTTTTTCTTCTATTCTTTTTATTTTCTTCTAATGCACTCCATCTCTCCTCCAATAATTTATTTCTATTCATCTTTAATACTCATCCCCTCATCATGACCATCCCAATATACATTTTAAATCAATGATGATAATAGTCCTTTTGATCAAGGCAAGTATTACTAGTAAGTTTTTTCAAAGCTCCCACTTCTCACTCCCACCTTTTGACTAAGAATTGTCTAGAACAAGCTATACCATGATGTGAATATGTATATACATTAGTCACTATTATGATACTTTTGACAAGGTAAATCCATATTATCCCCCATATATATCTATATCTTACATTCCATCTATATCCCAACATCAATATTATCCTTCAACCATATCCCCACATTATTCCCAATCTATGTATCAACCTCCATCTTTCTATTATAGACCCTTTATATCCACCCATATTATAAATTTCATATCCCATTATTTCCTAATCATTAAAACTAATCCTTCACATAGTCTTAAACCATCCAAGTCATTCATGTTTAGGTTACTCTAAGGACTAAACCAAAATTCCAAAATTATGGAGTTATATCACCCCAGTAGTCCAAAATAACCTAAGTGCACCATTAATGAGTCCATCACTACCAAAAAAAATACCATTGAAACCATCCAAAATCCTAATACTATCTAAACAATAAAAACCATTTAAAATATTAAACAAATCAAAAATACCAATCCCATCACAAATTCAAACCCTACCCAACCATCAAAAACATCAAAAACCATAACCACATCCACAATTCCAACCCCCTCAAAAATACGAACCCCATCCAACCCATTGAAACCATCCAATCCCAACCCCATGAATACAATGAGTCTTTGATACCACTTACATCCCTATGTTAGGAATCAATCCATGTAAAACATTCTTTCCCTCTCCTACCATCCAACCAAATTCTATCATGCTATGGTATTGTTCCAAATCATGCCAAAATGTATCCCTTTCCAAATCAATATCTTACAACTTGATCTAGTCCCTCTCACAATCCTTTACCACATCCTATCAAAACCATAAAAAAAACATCAACTTATCCTCTAGGTTCCCTCATATTTATTTATGGTTTTTCCCTCACCACATAGGAACAATAAATATCCACCTCCCATCACCCAATACCTCCAACAAGACTCATGTTTGATATCCAAAACAATCAATATCTTGTTGCTAATTGAATTCTCAAGATCATGAAATTTCAAGGAAAAACTTAGGTATTCATGAGCAAGGTATATTGGTTTACATCCATTTACAAGAAAATATATGATCTCCTAACCTTGATTATACATCTTAAGGAATAAAATGTAAATTTTAGGTACAACCTTTATTCCTCGTAGGGTCACTTCCTCCAAAACTTCAATAGGTGCCTCATGTTCCTCCTCCAAAATATTTATCACCATCCCTCCTCCTCAATAATATCAATCTAAAATGAAATAAAATATCCCTTAACCATATTCAAAATCAATTTTGGGACCTTATGTCCCAAAATCTAACTTTGTATGTCCCTAGGTTATTCACCATCCATCTTGGGCTCCTACATCCTAAAATCAATCCTCCAAAATCCTACCAATCCATTTCTTGAAATTCTCAATTAGTAAGAAATAGTTCACAAGTGTGCACACACTTGTGAACTATTTCTAGCATGTTCCCTTCATCCATACTTCCATGCAATATCCAAAATATCCACCATAATAAACCCATTCCATTTATTTTGGAAGCAATTTGGATGACAAATCAAACATGCATAAAACTAGGAATCCACAAAAATCAAAGAATCACCATATTCTCTCAAAATTACATGCAAAAAAAGAAAATTGATCCAAAATACACATAAATATAAGTGGCCAAAAATTCCCACCAAGTAAAAAGATAAATAAAAAACTATGTGGATCCCTAAAAAAAAAGCAACAATGCATTAAAACATAAAATCCAAAATTAAATTCAAGTTTCCTTTCCAAAAGATTCCTCCACAACTAAATCTCATCACTTCACATATTAGAATATTTCATCTCCTAAACCTATTTTAGGGCCTTATGTCCCAATTTTTTCTATCCTACATCCATCACCATACTCTAAGTCCACTAATTCTTATCCATCACAATATGTGCAAACATGAGTCTTGGCTTCCCTCCATCTCATGATCTACTACACCTCCATCTCCTCATCCTTTCATTATCCTATCCATTATCCCACATATATTCACCATGGAATCCCTCTAAATAATTATTTTACATAATCCACCTATCCTCCATTGACACCTTTTAGAAAAACTCACCTCCCATTCACAAAGGTTCTACCAACATCTAGCAATTATTCCAAATTGGCTCCCCCACCCTTAATATAGAAACAAGATGCGTGAGTCCTTCCTCCACATCCACTATCCTACCATTTTTTTTATTGTTTATTGAGCTTATTATCCTCCATCTCCATCCATCTACCCCCTCCTCCTATCCAAAAAATAGAGCTCCCCCAAAAATAAAAAAATTTATAGAGAAATAATCCATTGATTGGTGAAAACCTAGAAAATATATAACAGGAAATTACCATGATGAACATCTAGTAAAAAGTGTGATGTTTAATCCACCACCCCCTTGCACTCCTACACTTTGGGGAAAGTTTTATCCAATCCATCTTATATATCTTATCCTATCTATATTTTTCATGCCCATATATACCCATCCATCATATCTATGTCCCCCATTGAATCCCATATTTCTATCTCTCCCACCCTCTTTTAAGTCTTGATAAAGATAAGGGAAAAGTAACCATGCATTCTTTGTACAATGCAATCCTTAATTTATATATCATATATTCCACCCATAAAATTTTTACTATCTTCAACCATCATGATATATTCCCATGCCCACCATTATTCCCTACCATGTTCCATGAATTTGGTAGAATTTCTCATAGTAATTTCAACACAAACCCTACACTAATGTGCACCATATCCTTCCTATCATTTCAACTCCTTAAATTTTCATCCTCCATATTGTTGATGTGGATTGTAGTTACAGATAACAAAAATAACCTATCTCTCTTGAAAAAATTCAAATTCAGAAATATTTTGCAATCCCAAGGCTTCGATCATCTAGTCTTGACATAGTAGGTTTACTCAATGTTCATTGTAGTTACTATTTTCAAAAAAGGACTTGAGTAGGAATATTTAATCATAGGAGTTTGAAATAGTGGAACTTATGAGGTATTTTGACTAAATTTATGAGTTTTAGGACTTGTTAAACAAGATCAAAATTTATCTCAACAAATTTTACAATGTCAAAGATAACTTTGATCAATTCTTTTGAAAATAGTTAAATATTTTCACAAAGTTCAAAGAATTTCATTATTTTCTCAAGTTCAAAGTATTTAAAAGGATTTATTTGACTTCTTTGATAAATTTTCAATTATAATCTCACTTTCAAAAGATTTTATAAAAAATATAGAAAGGATTAGGGAGAGAAGAGAAAGGCTTGAAAAACTAAGTTTTTTAGCAATTGTACACATATATTTCTCAAAAAATATAAACAAAGATCTAAATTGTTTTATGTTTGACCAAAAGATCACAAATACACAGAAAAATTACCAAATTTCATAAAAAAGAATATTACTCAGAACAATTGATCAAATACACCTGAATCCAATACAACAATTTTATATTTCATTGAAAATAATAAATACAATCATATATTATTTGTTACCAGAAAATGATTTCACAGAAATGTACAAGCACTCTTATTGAGAGTGAAAAGAAACCATGAATCATACTTGAAGTCAGAAATTCTCTAGCTTAAGCTTGAAAATTATCAACATTTTCTAATCCCCTAAAAATGACTTGCCCTCTTTTATATTTTCTAATCCCCTAGAAATGACTTGGCCCTCTTTTATAGAAGTAGGGTGTCCAAATTCGGTTACAATTTAAATGGCCTAGATTACATCAAAATAATCGAATGTTGAAAAATCAATAGTAGCACATGGTCGACATAAAATTGCCATTTGGTAGTGAGAATATTCCTTTGAAAATCCACATCTTTACAAAACCTTAATAACTAGCATGAAGATTTGAGGATACCCAAATATTCCCAAAGTATATCCCTTAGTGACATGGCACATCAAAAAAACATAATACTGACCAAAATTTTAACCAACACTTATTCTACCATAGAAGTCAATCTCCCAAAAAACTCGTAAGAAAATACTATATTTCTACATTTTATTAGTGTCATCTTCAATTAAGACACCTTCGCCTTGTTAAAGTCTATAATCATTGAATGCAATTTTTTTTTCTTATTTCATCTATCAAACTCATAGGATATCTTCCATCTATACTTTCTTATGTTGTAAACACTACATATCTTTACCAAAATCGTATATCTATCCTTGATACATTTTTAATATCCTTCAATTAGTGTCATCTTTCTTCGTTATATTATTTAAAATATTTCCATTTCATTTATATAATGGAACACTTAAGGAGTTAACATTAAATTTATTGAAAATTAGATTTTCATTATCTAACTTTTTTGTGTCATTGACCTCATATGAGGGTCAACTTGTCATATAGTAAGTATTCGACCTTTTTATTTACAAAATATTCTTTTCCTTGGCAGGTTTTGACCATATCTTTCTCCATCTTTAGTTGTTCTACCTAAGTATTCATTTTAGCACTATCCTCACTAGTGACTGTGCTTTATTTCAATAAGATCTCATCATCCATTTTATCCAATGCCTATAAATAGGAGATTTCAATATCACATTGTTCTATTTGAAAAATTGTTCTATTTGATCATCACAACTCTTTTGTAGTTTCCTAGTTTTATTTTTCTATTTTTCTACTTCTTGATATCTTTGAATAGAAATTTTAATTAAGTCTTCCCCTTGTGTTACCATAAATTTAATTCATTCTTCCATTGTAGTCACCACATGTATGATCTTCTCAAGTGAATAAAATTCATCTTGTGATAGTAGAGAATTGGACGAGATGATAATTTATCAATGAGTTTCCCTAGGGAGATTAAATACTTAATAAACAATTTGAGCTAAATAATTTGTAATTTTAACTCCTTCCTTTTCTTCTCCTTCCTTAATCTTGTAACTATTAATTCCAAATTAGTTTTGAGTTCTTATGTTTTCTTCTCCCTTGTGGTGTATCTTGAATCCTTTGTGGTGATTTAGTAGTCAACTAGTTGCATTTCTCCCTTGTCCTTTTGGACTATTGGCAGAGCAATCTCAAGAGTTCTTGCATTGGAAGGACTTATTATAACTATTGTCATAGTTCTAGCCTTTCTCTTAGGCCTGGGAGTTTACATTTACTACATTAGATGGTTAAAGTCTAATGGTATGATTTATGCTTGTATTGGTTGTTGTAGCTCACTAGCTGGCCAATTGGACACCTCTTTAGTTATTGCTTCAATTTATAGCTTCTATTGAATGTCTATTGTGTGCTTTAGTGGTGGAATAGATGATTCCAACTATTGAGACATTATTCCTTATTTTGTTGGAATTTCCTCATGTTGATAAGGAATATCCTTTTGTGCTACACATTCTTATAGAAATAACTCGAGATACACTTCAACAATGCTAACATTTTTATCTTCATCAACACCTTGTATTAGTAATATATCCCCATTTTCTTGTGGCCATATATTTCTTGCTATGATGGCTCAGGTTTTACCTCTGATGAAATAATGTTTTGATTTCCTTCTTTATTCACTTGAAATCAATCTTTGACTATATTATTAATTATGTTGGTTGGGACACTAATTGTTTGTTCAATGTGAACTACAACAGTTTCTTCCCCAATATTTTTCCTTATTTGTTCCAAAATTGGATCCTCTTCTTCCTTTTTAGGAGAAGACTTTGAAAGGATGGGATATGTATCTAAAATAATTTCAACACATATTTTTCTCTTCCTTTTCTTCCTCAATATCAATAATAATAGAAATTGAAGGATCTGTTGCTTTAGCCTTTCTAAGTTTATCCATCAACTTCAACAATTCTTCTTTCACTTTCTCTTTATGTTACATTTTTTCAACAACTAAAACTCCTCCTTGTTCTTTTGTTTTTAGAGGGGCTTCTTTTAATACCGCTCCTTTCATCTTCTTAGCTATTCTCATTTTACCCATAGATGGAGGATACACAAATGATAATTATATTGATGAGGAAGCAAAGGCTTGAGATTGTATAGATTTACCTTTTGGATCTATAATATGCATGGTAGGTAGGGATCCTTGTATAACCTATTCCAATGTGGGGGCTACCATCTTTGATATTGGAAGAAATTCCTTAGAATATGTATAAGTAGAACCAAGGAGGTTTGTTGGAATTTCCTTAACCAACTAGTTTAGGTCTTCTATTATTGTAGCAATTGTTACTCCTGGAGTGGGCGAGTGAGCGCTTCCTTCTCTTGACTAGATTAACCTAGTTTATATAATTTTTATTTTCTTTATTAGGAAAGCATAATTATTAGCTTCTAAATTAGACTTGGTCTTCCTTTTATTTATTTTCTTCTTAATATATGTTATATCCACCCATTTTATGTTTTGTTCCTATGCACATTGATTATTTTTTTTTTGGCTAGCCTTGATAATTGGCTTTGGGATCTCCATAATAGATGTTATCTCAGGTTGTGATGAATTTAGCTATTGAAGGGGCTCATCAAATATTCTCTTCTACTCATAATATAGATGTAGGATATTTTCATCATCATCATTTATTTTTTGTGGTACGAAATGAATGCCAATTATACCCATTTGATTAAATCTGTGATAAAAATTCTTTCTCACAACAAAGTCATTTGCACAATTTTGTTGAAAAATGAGGTGTTTTCTTAGCTTAATACTTTGTGAAAATTTAAGATTGCTGATCTAAATAAGCTTTTCCTTTTGTTACAAATTCTTTGTGGGTGATTATCTTGATTAATCCATTTTACTATTGTAGAATGTAGACATAAGTTGATAGAAGAAATAGATAGGATATTAGAAATATTACACAAGCATATACCGTGGAGAAAACCCTTTCAGGTAAAAAAATCCACCAAGAATTAATCTATTATTCAATCTTTGAAGTAGATTACAATAGCTTCAATTCTTGCTTGAGAATGCCTCTTCTGCCTTCACCAAAATTCTTCACAACCTGCAAATCAAACTTACCAAATCTCTCTACAACTTGCTTAAGACATATAGACTTTCTCCAACATTGTAAACTCCAAATGAGTTACACAAACAATGCTCAAGCCCTAACCCTTAAACGTAAGCCTATTTCATGCAAGTGGAGTTGTACCATGAAAACCAATGCCAAACCATCTGCCTCTTCCATTTGGGCGTACCAAACTGAAGTCACAACTTAGTCTTCATCCTGTAAATATCTTAAGGCTTTATCCTCAAAGTTGGCACCCAAAAGAGGGTCCCACTTAACTAGGCCTTCAAAAATATCTTTGCATGCAAAGGAGTTAATTCCAAGAAGCCAACTTGGGCGCCCAAAGTGGGTCCAAGATATTTCTTATTAACTAAAACATTTCTCAACACTATTCATGCAAGAATGGTCATCTCCTATTAACTGAAGGCAGTTCCTGTTATCTGTCATGCAACTCAAGTTATTAGCCATGAATTTCAAGTTAACTAAATTCAACTAACATGCAACTAAAACTAACTGAAGATAACTAAACTTGAACTGAACTGAACTGAACTAAACTGAACTAACTGAACTGAACTTCAACTGAACTGAACTAAACTTCAACTAAACTGAACTAAACTGAACTGAACTGAACTGAACTAAACTAAACTTCAACTGAATTGAACTGAACTAAACTTCAACTAAACTGAACTGAACTAAACTAAACTTCAATTGAACTGAACTGAACTTCAACTGAACTAAACTAAACTGAAATTCAACTGAACTACTGAACTTCAATTGAACAACTGAACTTCAACTGAACGACTGAATTTCAAACCCTATTTTATAGGTACTCAACATGCATAAAACAAAATCCCTATTTTGTAGGAACCTAGGATGCATTTTTGAAGTATACTCAATTTACCACTTAGTTAACTGAACTTAAGGTGAGTGTCACCTCCCATGTGTGCGCCCATGTGCTCCTATTTTGTAGGATCCCATCCCAAGGCATCCCCACATGTTCCTAACATTCAAAATAACATACAAATGTCAATTAACATGATTATTTCATCAATTATTAATTCCTTCTTAATCCTAGTGTTGATAAACACATTTTAGGAACTTAGGAGATACATGAGATAACTAATGTTTTAGGATTGCAATTAAATGGCATCCTATTTCCAACATTCTCCCACTTGACATTATACATTACAATTATTCTAAACTAGGAATAATAAAACAAGTACAAGACTCATGGCCAATGGACTTATTTGCACCAACTAATCAATCCATGCTAACTTCAAATGCAACCTGCATAATCATGAAGCTTCCAAGAAAATGAATAAAACCAAGAGAACTTATCTGTATGGTTTCATAAGATAATTTGTAACATTAATTAAAGTGTTAACTTTCTCAATTAATACCCTCCCATTATCAACCAAACCAATACCTTTCCCAAGTCTCTATATCCAAACCACCTCTATGGAGGTATGTTAAACCATCGAGTGTGTTGAACTCACATTCAACCAAGGTGTAGGCTCCTCGATCTTTTTTGTTGATTTTTTTTTTTCTTATAAGTAACCATTCCAACAAATATCTCTTACCAAAAGAGAATTCCAGCCTCACCTATTTCTCCAAGTATCCATGAGGACCTGTAACCAACCAATCCATGCCAAACTCCAAATGCAACACAACACATTTATGAAGTAATCAATAAAATGATTAATGTACCCAATACTTAAGAGAACTACACAAGATCAATTACAAAGCTCCAACCTTGAACATAAACATGACATTTATGATCTAACCATATCCTCTTAGGATATCACATGCATCATAACATACTTATATATCCTAGTCTCAAGAGAACCATGTAATATGCCAAACTCTAAATGCATATCAAGAGTAAACCATGACATAATAGCAACCAATCTAAACCAAGAACAAACAATATCCCCAATCACATGAAGATAACCTTACCAATGATGCATTCAAGTCACTGCCAACAACTCCCACTGAACCGCCGTACTGAGTTACACATGGCATCGTGACTACCATTCTCTCCATGAAGATTACTTTGAAACATGAAGCAAAGAGTTATCACAAACACTATTAGCTGAAATAACCAATGCATCATTACTATCATACGAGGACTCCTCTGTAGAAGAATTAGAACTTTCTTTCTTGTTCTTACAATCCTTCTTCACATGTCCCAGTTTCCCACAGTTCCAACACTTTATCTTACTTCATCCTTCTGACTTACCCTTTCCTTCCTTGTTTCCCTTAGGTTCCTTTTTCTTAGGCCTACCTTTTACAAACAAGACATCTTGGATTTTTTCCTTATACTTCCTCCTCATCTCCTCTGATAGGAGAGTAGGAATAATGTTTTCCATCTTTGTATCTGCACCATTACCACTAATTGCAACAATTAGATTTTCCCAAGAATCTGGTAAAGAACAAAGTAACAAAATGCACTTATCCTCATCTTCTAGCTTTACATCTACAGATAATAATTGACTGAGAATTAAATTGAAATCATTTAAATTTTGTGCAACAGATTCACCATCTTTCATTTTTAATGAATACAACTGCCTTTTCAGACACAACCAAACCAATACCTTTCCCAAGTCTCTGTATCCAAATTGACCAATAGTCCTTAATATGAGGTTCATGCCTTTTGTCTCTAGATATCGACTTCTCCACTCTCTTATCATATCATAGTTGGGACAAGATAATTCAAAGGGATGTAATCCTATCTATTGAAGTTTAGTATCTAAGGCCTTAGAATTAGCTATGCTATTACAGACATACCATCCTAGGTGGATAGGAAACTTGAGGCTCCCATCATGACTTTTAGCTTCAAATGCTTCAAAAGATTCAATTATTTGCCTAGAAACTTCCAATAGAACCACTTTATTTGTTGGGTACATTGGAAGAATGTAAGGTCTACCTCTAAAGCCTTCCATTTTAATGCATGAAAATTTTAGTAAATGGATAATTGAACACCCATACCAATCAATAACACTTTATGCATCAAGAAATAATCTCTTTTCTTTATCTCCTCCAATAAACCTAACCAAACACATGAAGAATACATCATATACCCATTCATAATTTCTAGTAGACTCCTCATGTTGTAGATATGGGTAATTCTCATATATAAGCTTTTAGCTAGGTCCATTTCCCAACAATTGTACTCTTTTCAATCCTACAAAGTTAGATCAAGTTGCACATAAAGATACTAGATATGAGGTAATGTAGAATATCCTCATTCTTCTGAAGTTGTCCATTTGAATATGAATAGAATCACTTATTTATTGGGCCTAGTGGATCATCTTGTCTCCATTCAATATGAGCTATATGTATGCATACATCCAAGGATTAAAAGTACTGGAGAATTAGGTAACTCTACCACTATGCTCAACATAGTTACGATGTCACTTATTCTATCTTTAAAATCACTCCTATATTAATTCTTGGTCATTTTCAAGACAACCTTTCAATTATTATCTCCATTCATCCAATTGGAATAAATAGTCCATTTGTATTTATCTTTTTCTTCTTTAAATTATTTTATTGGTTTTTCCATCTCAAACAAATGTATGACATGATAAATGGGAATATTGAATGTATATATTAATTTAGGAGTTAATTCTACATAAACCTATTAGACACACAAGACAACTGAGAGGGGGGGTGAATTAGTTGTATATTAAAACCTTCAAATCCTCATTAATCTTCAAACCCTTATTAAGAATAAAATGAATGTAAATAATGAAACATTAACACATTAACAACCATACACAATAGAACACCATATTTACATGGAAAACCCTAATCAAGAAAAAACCAAGGTGAGGATTAACTCACATATATATGAATATCAACATCAATTATAAAAGGCTCACTACTGGAAGGCTCACTGCTCAAAGGACTCATTGTCCAAAAGAAAGAAGGGCTCATTGCCAAGGGTTCACTGTACGAATAGAAAGAGAATATAAAGAGATTTCTATAAGGAGGTTCACTACCTTAGATCAACAAGACAATCCACCACAAAAACTCTACACCATCTACAACCTTCGGATCACTGCCTCCAACAACTTTAGGCACATTGAAATGTAGACACCTTTTTCTCACTACTTCTAGTATTCATAAGCGTTCATGCTCGCACTTAGATCTCAACACTTGATCACATACACATAATTTTACTTTTTGCTTCACATCACACACTTTTCTCACAATTGAAATTTCATATATACCTTTTGTAACCATAAATAACCTTCTCCAAGTCAGTCTCAATGAAACATATGTACCACAAATGTGCAACCACCAAATAGGTTGACACCAAACACTTTTATAGTGGAAAGAAGTGAAGGCACACCACACCAAGGGTTAACCAAGACACAAATATACACTAACATTATACACCATGCTTACACAAATAATGAAGCACATCCATAAGTGACACTAACATACCAGGTTGGCCAAACCAGAATTAACGCTAACAAGAAACCATATTCACACTTCACCATCTCTAGAAACATCCTATGGAGAACACAAAAAAACTATAAAACATCTTGGAATATTCCGAAACCAACAAAATATTCAAACACTGATCCAAACTCAGTCAAACTACTACAGAGACACAACACATAACCCAACTTGTGGAACAGTTGAACACCAAACCATCCCAAGGAAGATAGATACAAAAATTATTAGCACATTACAAAATCCACAAGAAAATAAACTTCAATGCAAATAAATGTAGATAAATTCCATTTGTCTTAGACAACCTTCTTCATAGATCAACACACTATTAAACACATCTTCTAGTACCACATGATCCAAAACCTAAAACTTTGGATATAATACCTCTGAAAACTTGAACATTACATCTAAACCACACAAGCGAATTTTTAAGCATGAAGAAATGTGAAGCATAATGCAAAACACATCCCTACCACCTTGTACACTGTTTATACAAATTTTCTCAAAATCACTTGAAAACAAAGTGACCATGCTGCATCTGCAACACCTGCTCAACACCACAAACATCTTCTCATCATGACCACACTAGAGGTTGACATAAGTTGACATCAATGAAAACACTAATGAAAACATAGTGCAACAATCTCCTCCTTTGTCATTAATATAAACACTTGTTGAAAAACCATCAACAACAAAAGAAAAGTTCTATAATACCACCACTCAAGCAACTCTCCTCCTTACTTCATGTCTTCACTACTCTCTCCCCTTTCTCTTGTGTTTTTCAGACTTCTCCCCCCCTTTTATATCAATGGAAAAGGGAAACACTAGCACAATTTACTTCTCTCACACACACACTTTTAGGCACACCATTTACTACACCAACTAAATATGCCACTACCTACTCCCTCTAAGAGGTAGCCTTGATTATTCTAGGAAAAATAATTCATCTTGAATTGTGCCCCTAGATAGATGCACCATATTATTCATCTAGTTGAAAGGAGGGGAAATAACCCCTAGCTTATGTATGAGATAATCAAATGTATCTTTTGGAAGAGACTTTGTGAAAATATCTACAATTTTATCCTTTGTAGGCACATACTCCAACTTTACTTCATTCTCAACAACTTTCTCTCTTAGAAAATGATACTGGATAGATATATGCTTTGTTCTTGAATGCATTACCAAATTTTTGAAATGTTTATAGAACTTACATTATCACACAAGATAGGAATGGGTTCATCATATGATACTCTAATATATATCTTTCAATATCTGCTTCATCCACAACACTTGTGTGCAACAAGATTTTGCTACAATATATTATTCATCTATAGTAGATAATGGAATTGAATCTTGCTTCTTGCTCAACTAAGAAACTAGTTTGTTCCCAAGGAAGAAAGAACCTCCACTTGTACTTATTTTTTCATCCACACAACCTACCCAATCTACATTTGTATAAGAACTCAAAGAGAAATCAATATCCTTAGAATACCATAGACCATAATCTAGAGCGCTCTTCAAATATCTAAATATCCTTTTTACTATTGTCATATGTGATTCTCTAGGATCGTCTTGAAATATTACCATAAGACATATTGCATGCATGATATCCAATCTAGTAGTTAAAAATAGTAATCCACCAATCATGGATCTATACTTGGTTTTCTCTATCTTAGGATATTCATCATTTTTTCTTATCTTACAACCAATAACCATGGGAGTACATATTGGTTTAGGGTCATCCATTCCAAACTTCTTTAGTATTTCCTTAACATATTATGATTGTGTAATGAATATACCTTTTTTTGATCGTTTGATTTGAACCCCAAGGAAGAAAGTCATCTCCCCGAACATTAACATTTCAAACACTTTTTGCATCTCCTTTATAAACCTCTTGCACATTACTTCGTTTCCTCCAAATATTATGTCATCAACATACACAACCATAATCAAAATTTGAAGTAAAGGTTTTTATCAACAATACCCTTTTTGAATCCCTGCTATAATAAGTACCTCCCAATCTTCTATACCAAGCTCGAAGAGCCTGTTTGATTCCATGAAATGATTTCATCAATCAACAAACCATATCAGGATCTTTTGATAACTCAAAACCTTTTGGTTGTTCAATGTATACCTCTTCTTCTAACTCACCATTTAAGAATGTGGACTTTGCATCCATATGATATACCTCGAAGTCTTTATATGCTGCAAAATCCAAAAATATTGACCCAATTTTCATCCTTGCATTCTTCAGTAACTTTTTTTAGGTTCTATCTTAGAAAGTAAATAAAATTTTACCCGTTCCTTTTTCATAACAAATTTTCTCCTTGTCAACACACATTTTCTTTTATCTCCAATTATTTGATCCTTAGAATGATTCTTCTGCACATATAGGAGCCTTAGGATTCTTTTCTAGAGCTTCTTCCTTTTCCACTAGCATATCCTTTTATTTCTCTTCTTATTTTCTTCTTCTCTACAAGGGGATTCATCAGATTCATATTCTTCTATCAACACTAAGATTTGATGTGATTATTCATCCACTTTGACACTTGCACTTTCAACTATATGCTTTAACCTTTTGTTGTAGCACATATATGTCTTGCTCTTTGCAAAATATCCAAGGAAGATTCCTTCATCTAATCTTTCATCAAACTTTCCTAAGTTCTCTTCATCTCCCTTGATATAAAATTTTCTTCCAAACACTAAAATATTTCACAATAGGAGTTTTTCCATACCATAACTCATAGGGAGTCTTTGAACTGTTCACTCTTCTTGTCCTTTGTTAAGAATGTAGACTACAGTATGAATTTCTTCTTTCTAGTAGACATCTGGTAGATTTGTTTCCTTCAACATGGTTCTTGTTGCTTCTTGAAATATTCTTTTCTTCCTATCCACAACTCCATTCCACTGAGGAGTCCTAGGAGCTAATAAATGTCTTTTTATACCATGATCTTCACAAAAAATATTAAACTCATTGGAGGTAACTCACCACCTCTGTCAAACCATAAACACTTTATTTTTAAATCTATTTCATTCTCAACCAAAGATTTAAATTCTTTAAAATTATCTAGAGCTTCTAATTTTTCTTTGAGAAATGTTACCCAAGTCATTCTAGAGTAATCATGTTGGTGTAATTAATTATTTAATTATACTTACATAAGTTTACTTAGGCATTTAATTATGTTCCTAGGTATCATTTACTAGGTGATAGTTTATAATGGGACCTTGACCCTTATTCACATGTCTTCTTATGATATAAGAATCCTTCTATAAGTCTTATCTAGACTTCACATTATCCTAGGTAGGTAGTTAGTTAGTTGTGAAATATAATAGAATTAGGACACATGTTAACATCATGTTTAATCCTACATCTCAACCTTGCCTATATAAGGAAGGTCATTGTACTCATTTGTATCATACTTCATACCTCATCATTTTGATAGGTCTTAATATCAAGAAAGATCATATTCTTGCATACTCTCTTGTAGAAGGTTTTCATTGTTTTTGCAAGTGGTCTTGGGTATTGAGCTAATATTCAACTCTTACATGGTATCAGAGCCAAGCCTTGCAAAACCCTTCTTAGATCCGAGGGTTGAGCTATTGCTAGTGAGATCTTGGTGATATTTTGAGCTAGTCTCTATATGTGAGATTTCATGGCAAGTCACTTTTGGCTTGTGTTGGAGGAGATCTAAGCTCAAATTTGAGATCAGGGTAGCTGAGAAAGTCATAATTGACTTTTATTTCGCATAAATTTGACATTTTATGCCAAAGTTATGAGGGTTTGAAGACTTGCAATATTTGGAGATTGCAGAGCTTCTGGTGCATTTTCACCCCAAGTGAACCTCACCATCATATTCAGAGAGTTCGAGAGATGAAGATTCACATTATGCCTATATTCGATGTCGGTTGTTCGTGAGGAATTTTTTTTTTACTTGGGTGGGACTGTACAACCTACCTAGGTACGGGTACAATTTTGCAGAATTAAAAAATCAAATTATTTTCTAATGTTTTATACGAAAAAATATTCATTGGGATTTATTAAATTTATTTTAGGCTTATATTATTTTATCAAGTGAAATAAAATTATTGTTAGGAATATTTTATTAAAATGGTGGTTTTTTAAATATATGCAGTCAAATAGTTATTTTCTAACAAAGGTAACTCATCTTGATGGAAAGTAATGTCTAAGTTGACTAAAGTTGTATCTTCAATTTGGGTTGCCACATCATTTGGTTGCACATTAGGAGGGGTAGGGAATTTTTGTAAAGCACTTTGAAGCATGTTATGGTAACTAGGTGAGGTTTAAATAAGGTCCCATAAGGATATCTTAACAAAAGTATTTTTAAGATGTTCAACAAGATCATACTCATTTCCACTTTTTAAAGGCAAACGAGGAGCACTAGGAAAGATAGGTTGAGGCAATGGGAGGGATGTTGCAGTTGTTTGTCTTGGTTGCAGATTGTTTCTAGTGTTATATGTATGACCAACAATATTCTAACTCAGTTGATGTGAAACATTATCATTATCAAGTTGCCTTGTAGGTGGTTCTAAGATAAGCTCGGGTTTATTTTGAACTTGTGGTTGGTGTGAGGGTGGATAAATGATAAGTTCAGGCTTAGGATATCACTTCAAGGGATATCCTGGGGAGTCTAATGTCACTTCATCATATTCATCTAAGGAAGCCATATCACTGTTGTTTGAAAGACATGTGTCAATGTTTTCATTTTATTGCACCATGATATCTTCCCTATTAGGAGAGTTTTTAGGAGAGCTACAAACTAGATGTTCATAACATTAAAAGGTTGGTTCTTCTAAAATGACTTCATTGGAAGTAAGGGAGTTATCAATAGTTGAATTTACTTTCTTATTAATGATGGCATTCTCTTGTTCAATAATGTTTTCCCTAGGGGAAGAGAAATAAATAGGATTGTCATAACTCTCATTGATTAGATCTTCTAACACCAAAATATCTTCTTCAAAAAAATAGGAGAGATATTGGGAGAAGAAAAAAATTGATTGTCATGATTGTCCACTATTGTATTCTCTTTCATTAAAATATTCCCATAATTGGGAGGGATGAAATTTTTCTTGGCATGCTTAGAAAGGTATGATACTAACATTGTGTGTCCAAAAATGAAAAGTACTTTTATCCACCTTATGCAATACTTCAAGAATGTAAACAATGTGTATCTAAAAAGGAAAAGTACTTTGATCCAACTTATGAAAAGTTTCAAGAATTTAAACAATGTATATCCAAAAGTGAAAAGTACTTTTATCCAATTAATGCAATACTTCAGGAATGTAAACATTATGTATCCAAAAGTGAAAAGTACTTTTATCAAACTTATGCAAAGCTTCAAGAATGCAAACATTTTGAGATTTGATGATTCTTTCTATTGAAATGATTTTGGAATGATTTAAAAATGACTGCTACACTAAATGGATGTTTAGATGTAGATGCATAAAACAAAAATTCCCGAAACTTTCTAGACTGATATTGTAGGTTACTAGCAAGCCTAGGAAGTGTAGAAAACCACAAAACAGCTCAAAAAAGTTGGTTCTTGTAGGCCTCCAAGGACTCATTCACCTAGGGGTGAATGGGTCCTGGTAGAGGTTTCTTTTTAAATTGAAAAATACAATTTCTGAGTGATTATATGTGTTCTCTGTTTCAAGTCTCAGACTGGTATTTTTGTAAGAAAATTTTCAAGAATTTGATGTATAAATTCAAGTAAAACTAATGAAAAATGATGAACTATGTGACACTTTTTGGAATGCAATTTTGATGCAATTTTTTTGAATATGAATGATGAAAAGTACACTAATATGTAAACACTATGCAAAATTAATTTAATATGCATGCAAATTTTTGAATTTTTTAGATTTAAACAATGCAAAAATGCAAATTTAAACCCCTATATGCAATGCAAACTAATGAAAAATATGAATAACCCTAAATGTAATGCAACTAATGCAAGCTTAATGCAATCTATTACAAAACTTAGATCTAGGGTTAAAAGGACTCCATTTTTTTTAAAATGTTGTTGTACAAGGTTGGGTTCACCAAAATGAAACATAGAGAAATATAGGATAGGGGAATTTACCAAAATGGAAAAGTGGATCCAAAGAGTTAAAAGGGGTTCTATTCTTATACTTTCATTAGGAAATGATATCCACACCAAGAATTGAATATCAACCCTTAGGTGAGTCAACCCAAGTTGTGAATCTATTGATTTCCCATTTTTTGCAAGGATGGGGGTATAAGCTAAATAACACTTTGGAGGGAAAGATCAAAACCATCAAACAAACTCCAAAATGAAAGCTATAAAATGAAAATGAAGAATAGTAATCAAATCTTATAGAAATATTAATCAAAATGCAGATCTGGAAAGGGGAAAAGGATGTGTACCTTTCATTAAAAGTAACCTTTTTAAGCTCATCGAGGACTCATTTTCCCTATGGCGAATGAGTCCTACCTAGGGTTCCTAAAAAATTCTTTCTGGGTTCTCTTCTATTGTGTCTGCACTCCCAAATTCCCAATTCTCATTGTTGGACAGTTGAAAATAAATTACGTAGAGGAGCTTCCATGATATGACAAATTTTCTTGCAACTTTGACAAATTTGAGACTTTCTTCAAATTTTATTTTCAAATGATCTCTTCAACCTAAAATTTTCAATCACACATCAAAGAGAGAAAAATGTTGTTCTATTAGGGAATGGGTGTTTGCCTTGGTCAAACCTTGTTTTGGTAATTAAACCTTGTAATGAAATATAAAATCATGAAGGAATGATGAATGAACAACAATATGTAACAACTCACCAAACCTTATTTGGACCTTAGATTGTAGATCTGCAAACTTGCATGAAGTGGCATCAATGGATGTAGACCTTGATCATGAAACTTGATTTGAAACAATGACTTTGAATAATTGAATAGATCTTGAACACTACATCACCATATTAGCTCAAAAACATGCATGATGCAAGAAATCTTTGACATGATGATGGAATATTTATTGCTGCAATAATCTTCAATGTATTTACCTTTGAATACCTTGAAAATTCTCTTGAAATGCTCTTGAATGCTCTTTCTATTATAAAATTTCTATATGAATTCTCTCATCAAAATTGCTAGAAAGTATTAGGATGAAACATAGTGAAATAACCTCTTATTTATACATATCTTAATATTAATTCCCGAAATTCAAATACCACAAGCCGACATATGAATATACATTTGAAATCATTGAAAAACTACCAAAAACATAATTTTAATTTAGGTCCTAGGTGCAAGCGAGGACCCATTCGCCTATGGTGAATGGGTCCTAGGCCACTGGCCTTGGACACACATTACCCAATGTTAAACACAATGTTATGGAATTTCTGAATTTTGGGTTTTATCCCTCAAAATTTGTAATTAATTAGGCTTGGATTTGAATTAAAGGGGCCAATTAATGCAAATTAACCTCAATCAATTAATGAAGACCTAGGTTAGTGTGAAAGTATAAAGGTACACCTTACATTACCAAAAATAAGGCATAATTAAGTCCATTTTAATAAATAGGGCCCTAAACTTAATGTGAATATGTAAAATAGATATTATAAAACTAAATTAAGGCATCATTAAGCTCATTTTATTATTAATTATTCATTCCCAAATTAAGTGTGAAAAAAGGATTACTTTTTCCTACACTACAAAGATAAAGGTGGATTAGGGTTTGAGATAGGAGAAAGCTCAAAGACAGATCAAACCCCAAATCAGCCTAAAAAGAAGACTAAAGGCAAGAAGAGCAATGGAAACAGATCTAGATTCAAAAGAATCAAGTTAGAAGACCACCTATCAAACAAAAAAATGCACAAAGATACCCATATTTTAATGGTTTATGTTATTCTTGGAATAAATTTGGACATAAGGTTCTGAAATGTAGAAGCATTATGAATCAGAATGTTCCACTTTTTCTTGGTCAGTGTTTTCAATGTAAGAGGTTTGGTCATGGAACCCCTGAAAATGGGGGAGATCATGATTAAGTGCTATCCCACCAACTTTCAAAGTGATTCCACTCAAGGGATAACCCTAAAGATCTCAATGCAAAAGATAAATAAATCTTATAGTAGGGTTGTTCTAGGGGATGAATATGATCTAATGAGGGGTTCACCACCAAGTTTAGACTTGGAAAAGACAATGAAATGCAAGATGCAATGCAAAACCCTAATTGAATGCAAACTAACACTAAGTGACCTAGAAAAGTGAGTGAAATGCAACATGAAATTGTAAAACAAAAAGTGTGCACCTGGGAAATTGGAGAAGACAGAAAGGAGGTTTGAATCACTAGAAATTTTTCTTTCAAGGATGACTGGGACTCATTCGCCAAGCTAGACGAATCAGTCCTATTTCTGGGAAACTGGGCGAGAACAGGTTCCTGCCAATCCAAAACTGCAAAATCTTAAAAATATATTGGAACTGGGACTCATTTGCCAGAAGTGGTGAATCAGTCTAGTTGGGATTTTCCACAACTTCAAAACTTGATTCTACTCTTCTTTGTCTTATTTTCTCTTCCTGATTGGTTTCCAGATCTAAATCTCTGATATGCAATCTATAGGTGATCTCCAATGTTCTCCAAGACTTGATGACAACTTTGACAACTTTGGATGTTTGAAATTTTTTTCTCTTATCTTTCTCCATAGGAAATCTATAACCTAGCCCTAGAAATCACACACAAAGGAGAGAGAAAAATATTGGGGGGTTAGTGGATAGGGGTTTTCCTTGTTCAAACCCCTTATTGGAAATTAATCCTTGAAATGAAATGAAATATGTAAGGAGGATGATGAATGAACAAGATATGATGCTACAACTCACCAAACCCTAGCAATAAGGTGCTACAAATATGCTTGAAATGGCTGCAATAGATGTGGTTCTTGACTCTTGCTTGATTGATGTTGATCTTCCTTGAAACACTTGCTTGAATCACAAACTCTACATCACAATTATTAGCATAGTAACAAACATGATATATGGAATCCTCGACATGATGATTGGAACTTGAATGCTGCTCTAAAATACTTGATAATATGTCCTTGAATGCTCTTGAATTATCTTGTAAATGCTTAATGATCTCTTGAATGCTAGGTGTGAAAATGAGAGAAAGAACCTTGTATTTATACTCAAGTATGCAAGAATTCCCAAAATTACAACACTACAAGCCGATATCAGATCTAGGAGAATAAAATCCTACCAAAAATTTGAATTAAATTTAATTTTGGGTCACATGGCACTCATTTTCCCAAGGTGGCGAATGAGTCCCATCAGACATAATGCATGGGACCAAAAACCAAAAGTGCTTAGAAATGTGTGAAAATTGGTTTGCAGCCAAAAGATCAAGGTGGGATCCATTCACCCAAGGTGGTGAATGAGTTCTAGATCCCTAAATCTAGGCCACACAAGCTAGAAACACCTAAATTATGATTGGTTACTGATTGGTGTCAGGATTATCCTAAAAAATATTGAATAAATGAGGCTTGTGGATGCAAAATAGGGACAATTAAAGCATAAGAAAACCCAATGATTAATGAAAATCCTAGAGAAGTGTGAAAGTGTGTTACAACACTTTACAACACCCCAAATATGACACGATTAATGCTAATTTTGATTAAAAAGAGGTTTATTATGTTTAATTACTTGATAAAACCCTAGAAAAGTGTGAAAGTGTTTTACAATAGTTCACAACACTTTAGCAAGGTACCATTAAAATCCATTAGTTTGAAAGGGCTCAAGACTTAATGTGAATGTGTCAATCACATTACAACACTAAATCAAGGCAACATTAATCCAAAATCACAAGGAGGGCCCAAACAAGCCAGAAAAAGTAGAAGGGTTACTTTTTCAGTGACTACATCTAGCCCCCACTTTAGTGAGAAGATGAAATTGCTTCAAACTCACACTAAAGTAGACCAAAACACATCAAATGTGGTCCAAGTGTACCAATTCTAATAAGATGAGATAATGATCAAGAGGGGTGATCAAGCCCCCAGGATCAAGATCCCATGACAAACCAACATAGGCACAAAAGAACACACATGAGAATGATATCAAGAGCAACAAAAAAGCACAAGCATACACTACCAAAGATGAAAAAGAGAAAAGATAAAAATAAATTCAGATCATGCTTCAACTGTTTTTCCATCACGATGTGGATCAGCTCTAGGTTGTTTGTCTGAAAAATACATACTCACTCTATGGAAACATAACTCTTGGCTGTCCACTGGGTGAGAAGTCCAAAAAGGTGAGAAACATACACTCATGGATGGTATGCACTTACACACATGCAAGTTGCTATAGGGAAATTCATGGCTCGGTTGGGATTCCTACTCAAACCATACCAAATTTATACCTCCTGATAACTTTAATAAGGCACCACACAAAATGATTTTTGAGCTTCATGAGACAAGAAAAAATTTGTATGCTTGGAGCTCATGAACAAACAAGATGGCTCTACAGGCATGCAAACTGCGTTATGCAAGGTGGGCATAATAACAAATGAAAAATATAATATATGATTCATGTTCAAAGGAGTTTTACTTAGTTCATGCGAGGTCTTTAACTTAGGGAACATTGTGCCTAATGTTTCCAAGAGAGGACCAATAAAATAATAGAATATTCACAACTTAGGGGATGTAGTGTGTTGCATCAAGCCACTAAGAGGAATTTAATATGCTAAGAGAGATCACGCGCCTAAAGGACATCACACCCAATGTCATCCACAAAGTGAAAAACACATTGTATAAAATAAGAAAAATGCACAAAGAACCATGAAAAATAAAATGTGAAAGAATAATGCCAATGTATGCCCCCACTTTAAATAAATTGCTAAACACCATATTGTGAGAAATTATTTTAAAGTAGCCAATGATAAATGAAAACAATAAAGAAGATATGAGAGACAACTTGGAAAGCCCTATTGCCCCCAAAATGAAAGCACCAAAAACATAAGGGATCTATGGATTTGGGGTCAGTATGTTCTTTCCACAATGTTGTTTTGAGATAGATGAAACTGTCATCATTCCCCAAATTCACATGTTGGACTCAAGGGAACACTGAGAGGGGGGGGGGTGAATCAGTGTTCAACAAATCTTAAAATTTTATTACTCTGAAACTTAAACCATTATGTCATTACATTAAAAGAAAGATGCAAGCATTCAAAGGAAACATTCATAACACCATGACACACACAAATTTTTGTGTGGAGACCTTGTTAGGGGAAAAAACATGATGGAGGTTAATCCATAATTTGAGTACTCAAATATAAATGTTTACAAAAGAGAATGTACTTGCATTCAGGCACATTTCCTAGAGCTCACTGCTCAAAAGGGAAGGCTCATTGCCTTACAAAAATTCAGATTAAGACCATTTGAAGGTTTAACTAAGATGATAACATCTATTTATGCCAGGTTACAATTCTGGTGAAGCTCATAGATTGAATTTTGGATATGTAGACTGATTCTGCTCTTTGCTCTACTCTGCTCTGCTCATCAATCCAACATTCACACCATTACTCTATTGATTTTTGCATCACACACATATTCACACATTTTAATACTTTTGCGCTATTGGACACACCTCTTGGCATATCTCACACACTGAATGATAGAACCAATCTCATATATATATCCGCTAACAAGGATTTACTCATTCATCAGTTGACTTCATAAAGTATTAAGTTACTTTCATCTTGTCAGCTAGATCCACCACTAATTCTTTATGCACATCCTCCAAAGTTGGTTAAGACAAAGAGAGGACCCAAAAAAAACTTAATCGAGCATGAAGATATTTAGTTGATTACTCCTTATACATCTGCGATTACTATACTCGCCGGATCAACCTTCTAGCATAGATAACCAACAAATTAGTGCATCAGATCTTCTAGATCACGTACCAGTGAGTGCACATCAAAACAATCCTTCACCAAGGTATTGCAAACATAAAAAACCTTCCTCAGATATCCACAACCCAAAATAATAGTCCGATGAGATATACAGATCAAATTTTATACTTATAACCGAATGCCCTATTCTTCACCCTATTCAATTGGTAGATACAAAAACTAGACTGCTAACCAGATGTATGACTTAGGTTTTTAGGTTGCCATCAATGACAACACATACAAGCCATATGCCAACAATCTCCCCCTTTGGAATTGATGGCAACACTTAGTGAAAAATGACTAAGTGTCAAAATCATTATAGGTATACTGCCAAATTTTTTTGTACTTTATCCCCTTGAGATTTATACTACATTCTCTCCTCCTATAAGGCATTTTACACTGCATTCTCTCCCCCTTTGACATCAATGACAAAGCATGAAAAAAAATGCCAAAAAGACAAAAAGTGATACTGACAAGATAGTGACAAAACATTTGTTCAAAATCCTCAAAGCCTCAAAACTTTACCACATATATGCCAACAGTTCTCCTCTGATCAAAACTTCAAAAACTTGAATACAATTAACTGCTACATTTAGAAGATTATCTTATGGTTTTTTTTCACTTCAAGAAGGAATTTCTTCTAGGAATCTATTGATATCCCAATGATAATGATCAAACTATTATTCTTGGATGTTTTGTTAACAATTTCAGTTAAGGATTATAGAATTGTAATTGCTTCTTCTAGTTTCTCACCATTCCTTAGTATTTCCACCATCTTCTCCAATCTACATTCGGTTAGATCTTTTACCTTCCAAAAGGTATCAACAAGTGTTTTCTTGGTGAGTTGAATTTTTGTGTGTTTTGACTGTAACTCCCAAATTCTTTTTCTAATGGTGCCATCCTGATCCTACAACATGTCAAAGCTTCTTCCAATGCCATTCAACTATGTTTCAATATGTTCCAATTTCTCTTTGTAATTGCTAACAACATGGGGCCAACAGATGCAATAGCTATAGATATTGTTAGCTAAATTTATTCACTGCCTCAATTCATTCATTTTCTTCTTTAGTTTTGAAAGGGATAGTCTAAATTTCTCGTTCAAGTGAGATATAACTTCACCAACTTCCTTTTCTTGAGCTTCAAAAGTCAATGTTTCTTTGCTACATTCAATCATCTCATCGGGTAGAATGTTTTGTAGAATTTCTAATTTGATCTTGTAATGCTCAACATGAGCATTTAATACACTTGGGATCATGTATTGATCATATGAGGGTCTAACAAACCATAACCTTGCGATCTTCTGCATTCCACCTTCTTCCTAAATAAGCTGTTGTAGCATTTATTTTGATAAATCACCTTCTTCCTCACCAGTTTTTTTTGGTTTTGATTCATTTTTCTCAATTTCTTCATTAGAATCTTCATCTGGAATATCCACAATTTCCTTATCTTTAACTTTTCCTTCAATTATGTGGACTTTTCTTGTAGGAGGGTTGTATTCAACAATTTATTTACCTCTTTTTTGTCCTTTACCCATGCCACCAGAAGAGGAACCAACTTCAATTGATCTTACCAGAAGGGAAATATTGACTGAACCACACTTTTCAAGCACATTCTTACATAAATTTTCAAATTCTAAATCCCAATCGACTAAGCTCCTAGAATATGAATATATTTGTTTGCATATTGGTTTGTTTGCCTTCCACACCACATTGTCGATTTTTGGCAAACAATTCAAGAAATACATTACTAGGAATATGATCAAGGTACCAAACCTGAAAGGGTAGCCTATTTCTTTTTTCAGTTGTACATTCTCCATTATATGATCGTTTATCAACCCACACAGGTCAAAGTCCCGACCTTCGATTATCATCCTATGAGAAATGTAGACTGTGCCAACCGATATCACACCTTCTCAATTTTTGTAGAAGATTTTGTATGTTATCCCATGTGCAATATAATTTGTAATAGGATTCTTGATTGCCACAATTATCAGTGCTCTTTGATCTCCTATTATTCCGGTTAGGGTTTCAACCTCTTTGTTCTAGATAGATTTCTTCCTTGGTACATCTCCGAATTTGCATAATCCAATAAAATTCTCAATTACCTCCTTTGAAATGATGTAGGGTTTGTCCAAAGTTAAAATATCATCATGTAATCTGCTCAAGATGAATTTTATGAATTTTGTTTTCTCAAAGTATGAAAACTCATTCCAAATATCTAAATTTCTATGTTTAGCTTCGCTTAATTACTTCAATTCGTTAGGTAGTAAAAAATTCCTCATAGACCTAATCTTTGCACTATTATATTCATCTAGAGTGATCGAGCCTTTGATTTGTTCCATTTTCTTTTCGTATTTAGGGTTTGCAACCAAATTGTATGAAGATTTTTGAAACCAATTGAAATGACTGATATATTTTGATTTTCGACGACGAATCAACTTCTCTACTTCAAAATTATTCTAGCTAGTGCTCTCTTTCTTTTCTTCTTCGATGCAAAGTGAAAAATGATGATTCCAACTTGACTTTTATAGTTCACACATGTGTCATAAATGCATTTTCCCTAAGTTTTCAGAAACTCTATTTTCTTAAACAACAATAGAAAAATCTTCTACGGACCTATGAATTGTTTGAATTATTTTTGCTAAAGTTATCTAGGAATTGTGTACACCATAAATACACCTTCTCGACTATTCTCTTCATTCTAGTACCATCCATAGATAGGGAAAGAATTATTTGCTTGAAAGACTCCCCCTTGGCCAGTGGCTTGAAATCAATTACTGGAAGAATTACTAGAAGCAGGTTCCAGTATGGAACCATTTCTAGCATCACAATAATTCTTCCTTACCCATGTCCTTTTCATCTGATATTTGATTTCATCTGTAGTCACTTTTTCTTTCTGTTTATCATTTTTCTCTATGTTTCTGCCTATGTATACCAGACCTCTTCTACCTGCATTTTTGTTTCTACAAAATTTTGCAATGTGACCATACTTATTGCAGTTGTAGCACACAATGATTTCTTGTCTTGACCAATCATTCCAATGGATTCTTCTAGATCTGTATTGATTAACAACATGCCCAAATTTTCCATATGAATAACATTCAACATTCCTTCTTAACACATTTATGCATTATATGGATTTATGACCAATTTTTTTCAATTGAAACATTGACTGGAGAATGATGAAACTCTTGACTTCATATTACTTCTACACTGAACAACCATATGACTGAACCTTTTACAAGAAAAATAATATCCATTAAACTTTTGAGCATTAGGTTGTCTTACCGGATACCTTCCATCTTTGTTTTGTCTGAAGTTCTTTTGTCCTAATCTAGAACTTTCTCCTTTTTCATATCCAATATCTCTCTTATCATTTCCACTCTTTTGTTATTGAGTTAGCTCATCAAGCTTCACTGAATTGATCTTAATTTTCTTTGTATTCATTTGTAATGACAAGATCATTCCTAAGAGTAGCAATATGCTTACCAAGTTCTTCATTTTTTCTGGTTATTTGTAATTCACTTTCCAACTGAGTGAATTCCCCATTTATTTTACTACATTCATCAAATTCCTCTTTTAGGGTCTGAGCAAGATTTTCTTCATTTTTCTTCCTCTCTTCAATCTCTCTAGTCATCTTCATCATCATAGATTCCATCTCATATTTTAGGTTTGTATTATCTCTGGCGAGCTTTTCACATTCTTCAGTTATTTCCTTCATGGTTTGATTCAAGTGAGCATCATCCATATTTTTGTTCTCTTTATGTTGTATCTGATCACAAAGATCCTTTCTTTTCTCCTTGGATTTAACAATCTGATCTTTTAATGACTGAATGAATTTCTCAGCATCTCTAAGATTTTCTTTTAATTCCTGTACTTCTTCTTTAGACTGATCAAGGTCATCAAGTGCCACCAAAAGCTGTTGCTGAAGACTACCAGAGTCCATCACATTCCAAGATCCACCTCAAGCTGCTAAAATTCTTCAGAGGAACTGTGCTCTAATACCAATTGTTGGACTCAAGGGAACACTTAGAGGGGGGGGTGAATTAGTGTTCAACAAATCTTAAACTTTTATTACTCTGAAACTTAAACCATTATGTCATTACATTAAAAGAAAGATGTAAGAATTCAAAGGAAATATTTATAACACCATGACACATATTTTTGCGTGGAAACCCTGTTAGGAGAAAAACCATAGTGGAGGTTAATCCACAATTTGAGTACTCAAATATAAATGTTTACAAAAGAGAATGCACTTGCATTCAGACATACTGCCTAAAGCTCACTACTCAAAAGGAAAGGCTCACTGCCTTACATAAATTCAGATTAAGACCATATGAAGGTTGAACTGAGATGATGGCATCTATTTATGCCAAGTTATAATTTTGATGAAGCTCATAGATTGAATTTTGGATCTGCAGACTGATTCTTCTGTTTGTTTCGCTTTGCTCTGCTCATCAATCCAACATATGCACCATTACTCTACTGATTTTCGCATCACATACATATTCACACATTTTAACACTTCTTTTCTATTAGATGCACCTCTTGGCATATCTCACACACTGAATGATAAAACTGATCTCATATATATCCGCTAACAAGGATTTACTAATTCATCAGTTAGCTTCATAAAGTATTAAGTTACTTTCATCTTATCAGCTAGATCCACCACTAATTCTTTATGCGCATCCTCCAAATTTGGTTAAGACAAAAAGAGGATCCAAAAAAAACTTAATTGAGCACAAAGATATTTAATTTATTACTCCTTATACATCCGTGATAACTATACTCGTCGGGTCAGCCTTCTAGCACAGATAACCAACAAATTAGTGCATCAGATCTTCTAGATCACGTACCAGTGAGTGTACATCAAAAAATCCTTCACCAAGGTATTAGAAATATCAAAAACCTTCCTCAGAGATCCACAACCCAAAATAATAGTCTGGTGAGATATACAAATCAACTTTTATACTTCGAACCAGATGCCCTATTCTTCACCCTGTTCAACTGGTAGATACAAAAACTAGACTGTGGATCGAATGCATGACTTAGGTTTTTAGGTTGCCATAAATGAAAACACATACAAGCCATATTCCAACAACACATAGAACCAAAAGAATGACACAAAGATAGAATAAACAAAGAAAAGCATTTTGGGTCAACATGGAAGAAACATGAATGTCTCAACGCCTTGTGTCATCCCCAAAAGGAAAACACAATATAAAATGAAAAAAGATAAAGAAAAAGAAGAAAAAAGCCTTTTGGGTCAACATGGAAGAGACATGAATGTCTCGACACCTTGTGTCATCTCCAAAAGTCAAACACAAGACAAAATGAAAAAGATAAACAACGAAAAATGAAAGGTTTATGAAATAGGGAAAAATGAAGGTACAAATAGAGGAATGCCACAAAAAGAGAGAGAACATCAAACAAAACGTCACGGGGGATCATCACATTATGCACATTCAATCACATAAAATAAAATGAAAAAGAAAAAGACTAGTAAGGCATATGTGAGTCAACCTATGAGTAGGTTGTCCACCTCCCAATCATGTTCATTGTATATTGAGGGCCAACAACTAGCCAAAGGGACAAGATCAAGTGTTGAACTAGGAGAATCACCAAGTTCAACACTCTTTGTAGGAGATTTGTCATCTAAGCTCATGAAAGAGGAAAACAATGTATTCAATTCATTATGCTCCTCTTCATCAATTCTAGTGACCTCATCATCGTCATCCAAGGTAATCACAACAGGAGGTCGAAGGATAATGTCCATGGAAGAGTTAAAATCCTATTGTGGTTGTTGTATTGGATTGTTTTGTGTCAAGGTAGGAGTAGAGTCATCATGCATTGGTTCAATCAAGTTTGGATCTTGATTTTATTTGTTTAATTCTTGATGTAACCTGCGAGCAAGGGCACGACATCTACGCCTACATTAACTAGCACCTCTTTTTATTTTGGTTTTGTTTTCAAGTTGTATTTATGTATGAGAAGGTTGATCAACTATAGGTTTCTTTTCTTCCCTAAGGGGAGGAATGGAAGGAACCATAGGTGGTTGTTCAACCAATTTGTCTTTGAGTTTGTAATTTTTTTTTAATTCTAGGAGGTGTGGCAGGGTTGTTTTCATTATCTCTTGGTCACTTGTAGGAGGTAGGTGAAGGTTCTATTTTAGGTTGGTCTTGGTTGTTTGGTTCTTGTTTAGGTGCAAGCATGGTTTCATCAAGGATGGTAGGTTGATATGTTGATAGGGACATGTTTTGGAGAGACAGTTAGGCTATCTTCTTTTCCTTCAACTTTTGATAGGACAAGAAAAAGAAATCTTCTCCTGGTTTTATAGGTTCCATGGGATCCGACCAAAAGGAATCTAAGGAAAGATTTACTTTGGATGAAAAGGGGTTTAAACCATTATGGTGGACAATGAATATGTCATTGTCAAAGGAAAACTTTAAGCATTTATGCACAACTGAAGGGATAACTTTCATGGAGTGAAGGTATGGGTGGCCTAGCTTCACACAAAATTGGTTTGACTGTGGGATGATGGAGAATGCGACATCTAATATCTTTGGTCCTATTTACAATGGTAAGGTGATTGACCCTATCATAGGGAAATAAAAACCCATTGTGTGTCTTGATTCATGCTTCCAGTTATCATACGTGCCTTGATAGAGCTCATGCAAAAGTAGAAATTCCTTGGTGATCACGTTCTCTCCACATGCAGGATCTATTAGTATCCCATTAGTGGGATTTTCATAGATATGGTTGACTATGTAGAGAGGACCATCAGGTGCATGTTTAATTATATCCTTAGTGGAAAAAGAAATGTCAAGAGGATTCTTAGTTTTTTCCTTACAAGGGATTAGGTTTATCACCCCTACCATTTCATCTATAGGATTATTAGTGATAGTATTGTTTGAACCAAATCATTGTTTTCATCATTTGTGTCCACATTCATCACATCATTCTTTGTGGTTTCACTACCTTTGAAAAATGAAACATTATTTTTTTGGCATGGGGTTGGTGAAAATTTGCAAGTTTTGGTTAGGACGGGCCACATACTTATTTCCTTGATCACTAACAGCTACAACGAAAACATGATCGAAATCAATAAGGTCTTGCACATGATGTTTGAGACACTTGCAATGTTCCATGTCATGTATATTTTGTCAATGATAGTGGCAATAAGCATTTGATCTAAATATTGGGGGAAAAGGTTTGTTACAGTAAAGTTTTTTGATGGGAGGTAAGGTAATCATTTGTTGTTCTAAAAGTTGGGACATTGTGTTATGAAGCGTATCGGGTATGGGAGTGAATTGTCTTTTCGGGTCCCCATAGTTAAAGGGTGTCATGGCTCTAACAACAACTACTTGGTTGTTGGCATTATGAGTTGTTTGTGGAGGGGGATTGAATTGGAGGAACCCTTTGTTTTGTCTTATAAATGGTTGGGATTCTTTTTGGTTTGCGGGCTTGGATTTCTCAAATCGGCTAGAAGTGGACTTTGGGTCTCGACTACTAACCAAATTTTGATAATCATAGATGGTAGTACACAAGTCCATGAAGAATGGGAATTTCATCATGGTCAGCTTGTCTTGGATCTTACTTTGTAAATTTTCTATGAACATCTTTTGAAGGTCAGTGTTTGGAACCATGACATCGATTTGGGAATAAAGCAATTGATAGTGTGAGATAAAGTCAGTTAACTTTTCTTCTTCCTTTTTCTTGCATCTCATCAAATCGACCAAGGTCATCTTAGGGGTCATGTGCACTTGGAAATGGTTAAAAAATGCATCAAAAAGCTCATTGAATGGACTAATTGAGTTGTTCGATAGAGAGGAAAACCATTCCATGGCAGTATATTTCAAGGACCTAGGAAAAAGATTCACCAAAAAATTATCATCAAGGACAAAGTCACTACATAGGGCAGTATAGGCATTGAAATGGTTAGAAGGATCTCCCTTCCCTCCACATTTCTCAATTCTAGGAACCTCTACACCTTGTGGAATTAGTGTTCACAATATCTCCAAGGACAATGGACTACTTCATATATAATATGTGTGCAGGCCATTTTGATTTTGATTGATGGTTGAAACTTGCTTTTGGAGGGATGAAATGGTTTGAAAGAGTTGGGTTATGATAGGGTAATTGTTTGTGTTATGAGATGGAAGTGATAGAGGTGAAGGGGTGTATGTGTTGGTAGGACAAGTGAATGGAATGCTTATAGGTGGTAGAATGGTAGGAGATATAACTTGCAATGCGACATAAGAACTAGGGATGCTAGGGAGAATACCCAAGGAATCACATTAATAACTTGTTGCATTGTTGTTGTGACCTGAGGGTTGCTATAGGTAGGTATTGAGGCAATTGTTGTGGGAGGAGCAATTTGAGATCCTCCTTGACTTATGGCATTGCTTGCTGGCAAAGGAAAACTAGTGGTTGAGGGGAGGTATTTTCCAAAGATTTGAAATATGTTTTTCACAAGGTCAAGGCCATTGTCACTTTCAAGCATGTAGTGAATGTTATCTATGGTAGGGATGGCAATGGTTGAAATGTTGTCATTTTTCACATGGTGTTGTAAGTTTGCTAGGTTCTCATGAATTTGAATTGTGTTTTCTTGAGGGGTACTATCATTCCTTTCTTCAACTTGCATACTAATTGAAGGCAAAGAGTCGTTAAAGGTATTGTCCATATCTAATGTACTAGTGTAAATACCAGGAGTGAAAGAGCTAGACAACCCAAGATCCACAACGATTGTGTTATCGCGGGATGACATGAGTCTCAAAATTTGTCTCACTATAGTATTAGCAATAGGACACCAAATACTCATGCAAAGGCTACTAAATGTAGGGTGAATGCTAATACAATGTAAGCTAAGAACAATGAAGTGCTTATAATTGAAATTCTGGAAAATAAAATAGAAAAGCAATAATAGCAAAAAAAACCTCAAAAATTCAAGTGTAAATTCTAGAAAATGCAGTGCAATATGTGTGGAGGGACTAATTTGCCCAGGGTGGTGAATGACTCCCAGTGATGATTTTTTTAAAAAAATTTAGAATTTTTAAACTGGATTTTATGCTCTTTATGTTTTATGATCTATGTATGAGATGAAAATGCAAAATTTCAATGATTTTCAATGAAACTAGATGCAAAATGTAAGCTAAATGAGCTTTCACTAATGTAAAATTTGAAACCCTAGAATGCAAATCCTAATGCAATGTTAATGCAAGCTAAATCTAGGATGTAAATGCACTCCAAATCAGAACTATGATGTTCTAAGGGTAGGTTCACAGAGATGCAACCTCTTAAAATGGGGGAGAGAGTGATTAAGTGCTATCACACCCACTTTCAAAGTGATTCCACTCAAGGGATAACCCTAAAAATCTCAATGCAAAAGAGAAAGAAATCTTATAGTAGGGTTGTTCTAGGGGTTGAATATGATCTAATGAGGGGCTCACCACCAAGTTTAGACTTGGAAAAGACAATGAAATGCAAGATGTAATGCAAAAACCTAATTGAATGCAAACTAACACTAAGTGACCTAGAAAATTGAGTGAAATGCAACAGGAAATTGTAAAATTGAAAGTGTGCACCTGGAAAACCAGAGAAGACAAAGTGGAGGTGTGAATAAATGGAAATTATGCTTTCAAGGCTGATTGGGACTCATTCACCAAGCCGGGGGAATCAATCCTGTTTCTGGGAAACTAGGCAGGAACAGGTTCCTGCCAAAAGGGTATCGAGATCTACAAAATCCTAAAAAATGTATAGGAACTAGGACTCATTCACCAGAAGTGGAAAATTAGTCCAGTTGGGCTTTCTAGCAACTTAAAAATCTGATTCTTCTCTTGTTTGTCTACTTTTCTCTTCCTGATTGGTTTTTGGATCCGAATCTCCGATATGCAATCTATAGGTGATCTCCAATGTTCTCCAGGACTTGATGACAACTTTGACAACTATGGATGTTTGAAAAATTTTCTCTAATATTTCTCCTTAGGAAATCTATAACCTAGCCCTACAAATCACACAAAAATGAGAGAGAAAAATGTTGGGGGTTAGTGGATAGGGGTTTGCCTTGATCAAACCCCTTGTTGGAAATCAATCCTTGAAATGAAATCAAATAGGTAAGGAGGATGATGAATGAAAAAGATATGATGCTACAACTCACTAAACCCTAGCAATAAGGTGTTGCAAATATGCTTGAAATGGTTGCAATGGAAGTGGTTCTTGACTCTTGCTTGATTGATGTTGATCTTGCTTGAAACACTTGCTTGAATCATAAAATCTACATCACAATTGTTAGCACGATAACAAACATGATATATGGAATCCTTGACATGATGATTGGAACTTGAATGCTGCTCTAAAATACTTGATAATTTTCCCTTGAATGCTCTTGAATTCTCTTGTGAATGCTTAATGATCTCTTGAATGCTAGGTGTGAAAATGGGAGAAAAAACCTTATATTTACACTCAATTAAGCAAGAATTCTTAAAATTACAACACTACAAGCTGACATCAGATCTAGGAGAATAAAATCCAACCAAAAATTTGAATTAACTTTGATTTTGGGTCAAACGAGACCCATTTGATCAAGGTGGCAAATGAGTCCCATCAGACATAATGTATGGGACCAAAAACCAAAAGTTCTTAGAAATGTGTGAAAAATTGTTCTAGACCAAAAGATCTAGGTGGGACCCATTCGTCCAAGGTAGTGAATGAGTCCCAAATCCATAAATTTGGGCCACACAAGCCAAAAACACTTGAATTATGATTGGGTACTGATCGGTGCTAGGATTATCCTCGAAAATATGCAATAAATGAGGCTTGTGGTGCAAAATAGGGCCAATTAAAGTATAAGAATGCCCAATTATTTATGAAAAGCATAGAGAAGTGTGAAAGTGTGTTAAAACATTTTACTACAGCCCAAATAAGGCATGATTAATGTTAATTTTGATTAAAAATAGGTTTATTATGTTTAATTACTTGATAAAACCCTAGAAAAGTGTGAAAGTGTGTTACAACACTTCACAACACTTTAGCAAGGTACCATTAAAATCCATTAGTTTGCAAGGGCCCAAGACTTAATGTGAATATGTCAATCACATTACAATACTAAATAAAGGCAAAAGCCAAAATCACAAGGAGGGCCTAAACAAGCCAAACAAAGTAGAAGGGTTACTTTTTCGATGGCTACAGGTCATAAGGCTAATGAATGCATAAGTCAAATGATGAATGGCTATAACAATGGTATGAGGTCTCAATATTTTAATGACTATTCTTATACATGCAATGTATTTGGGCATAAAGCTAATCAATGTAGGATTAATGGAGGTAAACCTATTCAAAATAATGTCATATATTATAATTGAAGTAGAATTGGACACATTTCTAAGTTTTGCAAAAGAATAAATATGAAGAAGGATAATCTAATAAAGAAGAGTAATCTAGTACACAAAGCTGATCCAACAGAGATGAAGAAAGAGATGGATAAGATTTGGAAAAAAGAAAGAAGATAGTGAGATTAAGGCTGTCTATACCAGCATCTGGTGCAGATGTTTCCTCCAGAAACTAAGAAGAGAGCTTTGGCCTTGGGGGAGTATTAAAATAATATTATTTATCCCTTGCCAAAGAATTGGTGCTAATTCTTCAGCCCATGGATATGATGTGTGGGTCAATATGCTTGAACTACTAAAGAGAGAACCGATGGAAAATATCATGTTGCAGAAGTTTGCAAAGCATTTGAAGTTAATTGTGCATACAGTTAGGGTTTGATAACTTTATCAACTGAAGCATTCAATGAAAAATTAGGTCAATTTCAAAAGAGGCTTATAAGTTATTACACTTAGAAAAAAATCATTTGAAAATGAACATTTGAGAAGAGCAGAGAAAACGAAGAGCAAAGTAGAGTGATTGAGATTTGGTGCGAGAAAAACCCTAACTGAAGTGTTCTAAAAGGTATTTGCAGTTTCTATTTACCCTAATTTTAGAAATAATTTTCAATTTATTGGAAATCTGTATACACCACAAGTGGTAGAGGTTATAGAGCATCCTTGCCCTAAATTCAAACGATATCTTGACAAGTCGTTGGTGGAAGATTCAAATGGTGCATTTTTGCACAACTCATATGGATTTTTGCACATCTCGTATGGATTTTTGCACATGGAAGATGTTAGGGCGTAAATTTATGTCAAATTGGAAGAATATAATCATACAAAATTGAGTGATGTATGGTAAAAAGAGCTCATCGGAAATGATTTCAAGTTGAAATTAGAAATTGAGAGTTTGGCAGAGAAGAAACTCGATGTTTGGCCCAAGTTTCCTAGATATTTTTCTATGTAGATGAGTGGGTGGGATACACCATGAGCCACATTCATGATAAGTTCATATGGTTGGATATTTCACATTTGATAAATAAAGAGGCTATTAGGGTTGTCACTATTTTCTCCTTAATCAAACCAAATCTAATACTTAAGTCTGTGAAGAATGAAGTTGTCATGGAAAGAATGGGTGAAACATATAAAAAAAGAGACTTGATTGTCAAGGATATTAGGAACCTGATAGTGAAATATGCTTCAATGATGATAGGATACAAACTATACTTCTCTAGCAAAGAAAATTATGTATCTGTAACCACCATCAACACTACATATGATATGGTTGAAATGAGAGATGGGAGATGACTATGATCTATGTGAACTAGTGAGGTTGCAGCTTCTGGAGAACCTGCAAAAGATAAAAGAGTCTAAGTATGCTTTCAAATTTGGAACTTTAATCATTTGCTTACTATTCTACTTTTTGAAAGAAGTCCTTGGAAAAAATAATATTGTGTGGCTAAAGGATAGATTTTTAGCCCACCAGATCAAAGATTATTTGTAGAGGTTGGGAGACTCAGATGCACAAAAGAATACCCTTGGGGGTTTTTCAAAAATTTCAAGAGAAGATGCATGCAAGACAAAGAGTTTTGGAAAATGTTGTAGAGAAATATAAGAATGACATAATTTTCATGATGAAAAAAAATTGATGCATAATGGAGGTTGTAGAGCCTAGGACCATGTGGATCCATGAACTAGGATACGAAGTTGAGGAGAATGAAGTTGTTGTTTTATCTGATCTTATGTTGAGAAAACCCAACCCAATACCACTCAAGAAATATATGAAACCTATGAGGAGAAGCTAATGGAGGTGCATATGGAGCAAAGGAAATCATAGATAAAGAAGAAAATTAATAATATGTCTGCACAATTTGCAAAATTAATGGGGCTCACTAAGGAACAATTTGAGAAAGAAAAGGCTAGGTCTATCTCATCAAGAGGATCGTCAAGTGTTAGAAGATCTGGTAGAATAGACACCACTCCTTCGATTTCCCAAAAGTCCTCCAAGACTAAGCCTACCTCAAGGGAGAAAATTAAGGAGGCTGTAAGCACTTTAGAGAAGGAGAAGATTGTTGGATGTTGTGGTTGTGTTGCTGATATGTGGTTGTCATTTATGTTAACACTATTAGCATTGATGATTCTGAAGGCTGTATATGTCGAGGATATTGAGAAAATTAGAATAAATATGTTGCAGGCAGTCTATGAAGCTGTGAAGATCAGAATGGTGGAAAGTACTATAATTTTTTGTTCAGAAGTCATGCATTAAAGGGTTTTTTTTTGAGCCTATCTAGTATGTTGTCCGAAAGTTTCAAAGGTGCACATCAAGATTGGATAAATTTATGAGTTTTTGAGTTCCTATAGCTATTTTGTTATTGTAGTAGGTGTTTCTGGAAGAAGATAATGCATTTCTGGTAAATTGAGTTGTTGTGTATGATCCTATGATGATCAGTGATGTTTCTAGATCATGCTCTATCATTGTGGTACGTCTGCATTGATTGGTGTGTTCGTGATCGAAGATTTTTCCTTTACGTGTTCAATTTTTCATGTTCTTGGTCGACATGATGGTGGTAGTGTGTTGCAGATCCTTATGGATTAATTTTTGTATATTTGGCATGTTCAAGAATGTTGATTTAGGTCTTCATTATGTTGTGAACAACTTAGGCTGGTACGCATTGAGATTTGTTCATGAATTGGGCCAACAATTTGTCATTTAATCTTTTATTTGTGGCTGACAGAGTTGTTGATGTCAATTCATGTAGCGGATATATAAGAGTGATTGTTTCCCCATTTTGATATATGCTCGGTGAATGTATGTGAAGTGTGAATGTGAAATGTGCGAATAAAGATCAAATCATTCAATTTCAAAGCATAGCGTGAATAAGTTTGAATGAAGTGTGAAGAAGTGTTTATGTGCCTAACTAGAACTATCATCAGGCTTTTGAAGAAGCTAATTTCTTAGTTCAACCTCATTAGATGGATTTAATCTGATTTTTTTATGTAAGGTAGTGAGCCTTCACTTTTGAGTAGTGAGCTCTAGGTAGTGTTCTTGAATGCATGTGCATTCCTTATTCATTTTTCATTATACTTATAACAAGGTATAATTGTGGATTAACTTCTACCATGGTTTTTCCCCTAACAAGGTTTCCACACAAAAATCTTGGTGTTCATGTGTTTTTGATGTGTTGTTGATTCACGATTTCATTGTTAATTATCAGATTTGAGATTAAAGGTTGATTAAGGCTAAATAATTTTAAATTATGTAACAACTGATTCACCCCCCTCTCAGTTTTCTATCCTTGTTTTTCCAACAATTGGTACCAGAGCAGGTTCCCCTGAAGAAGTTTAATAGCTTGAGGTAATCCGAGATGGCATCATACAAGAAGGATAGTCCCAGATTCGATGGTACAAATTACTCTCTGTGAAAGTTTAGAATGGAGTGTCATTTGAAGTGCATTGGTGAACCCTTCTAGAAGATTACAAAGAACATATATAATATTCCTCAGAATGGTCCCTCTAATCCCGATGAGATCAAAAAAGCTGAAACTAATATTAGGGCTATAAAAGCATTACTAAGTGCTTTGAAAAATTCAGAGATGGCAAATGTGATAGGTTTGAAAACAACACATGAGATCTGCAAGAAGCTAGAGACATTGAATGAAGGAGATGCACAAGTGAAGATTGCTAAGCTAACAAGTCTGAAAGGAAAGTGGGAGAATTTGAAGATGAAAAAATTGTTGCTTTCATGTAGAAGGTAAATGAACTAGTGATGGGTATTAGATTTTCCAATGGAGTCATGGATGAAGATGATATTGTGGCTAAAGTGCTCAAATCAGTGCCTAATTCTTACAAAATTAAAGCTCATACTATTGAAGAGCTCATGAAAGTAACAAATGTGACAAGAGACATATTGATTGGTAAACTAACTGCCTTTGAGTTGAGTGAATTTGGTGAGTCTACTCCTAAGACAAAATCTACATTTAAAGCTATTGTATCAAGAAAAATCCAACAAAGATATGATCCGGGAGAAAGTTCCAGAAAGACATTCAAATATGAAGATGAGATGAAACAAATTGAAGATGAAGAAAGAGAGCTAGAAGAGATGGAAGCATTTATTGTGAAAAGAGAATCCAGAGGACATGGTAAGTATAAAGGAAATTTTCCTATTAAATGTTTCTCTTGTAGTAAGATAGGTCATTTTACATCAAGGTGTCCTGGAAGAGTTTCTAAGTACAAACCTGATAAGTCTAGATTTCAAAAGAAATGTTATTATGCTAAAGAAGGTGTTACTGATGATGAATCTAATAAAGAAAATAGAAATGAAGATGGATGGGTATTCATTTCTATCAAGGAAAATGGTATGGTGTCCACTAAATCTATTAACAATCAGAATATTGAGAAATCTCTTGCAACCAAAATTGATGAAAAGGATGAATGGGTGATTGACAGTGGATGCTCACATCATATGACTGGTGACAAAATAAAGTTTCTAAGCTTGGAAAAATATGATGGTGGTGTTGTAATATTTGGAGATAACAATGTTGGTGTGATTTGTGGTAGAGGCACTATTTCTCTTGGTGGTAAATATAATACTGATGATGTCCTTTATGTTGAAGGATTGAAGCATAATTTGTTGAGTGTTGGATAGATGGTAGACAAGGGATACAATCTTCAGTTCAAAGATGGTAAGTGCAAGATATTGGGAAGCTTTGGACGTGTAATTGCTTCAGGTACAAAGACAAGAGGTAACATTTTTCACCTAAGTGCTGCTAGTGAAAGTTGTTTAATTGTTCAAGTTGATGTAAGCTGGTTATGGCATAGGAGGCCGTGTCATGTGAATTTTGATAATATTTTCAAAGTAAGCTCCACTCAAGAAATCAAAGATCTACCTAAGTTAGTGAAGCCTACTAACACTATATGCAAGGAATGTTAGATGGGAAAGTAGACAAGAATTTATTTTCAAAGAAAACAACATCATTCAAATGGAGTATTGGAGTTGGTACATACTGATCTATGTTGTCCATCCAAAAAAAAAAGTCTACAAGGAGAAAGGTACTATATGTTGATTATTGATGATTAATCTAGGATGATATAGGTTTCCTTCTTGAGAGAAAAACATGAAGCACTAGAAAAGTTCAAATGTTTCAAAGCTATGGAAAAAAATGAGACAGGTTTGAAGGTTAAATGCTTAAGATTAGACATAGGTGGTGAGTTCACTTCTTGGGAGTTCAATTCATTATGTGAAGAACATGGAATCAAAAGACAGTTATCTGGTCCCTGAACCCCTCAACAGAACAGTGTTGTTGAAAGAACATAAAAATTCTAGATGTTGCTAGAACTATGATGTTGGAAGGTAATGTTCCTCATATCTACTAGAGAGAAGCTATAAGCACTGCTATATACACTATCAATCAGGTAAATGTTAATGATAATTCTGGTAAGACTCCTTTTGAGCTATGGTTTGGTTATAAGCCTATTGTTAAATATTTAAAAATATTTGGAAGTAGATGTTATATCAAGAGAGATGAAGATATTGGCAAGTTTGATGCTAGAAGTGATGACATAATCTTTCTGGGTTACTCTATTAAGAGAAAAGCCTACCGGTGCTACAATAGAAGACTGGAGAAAATGGTTGAAAGTACAAATGTCAAAGTTGATGAAGACACTGTTAGATCATCCAGATACTGTGGATATGATTCAAATGACCAACACAATAGTATTGATAATGGAAAGATTACTCAAACACATAATCAAGTTCAAATTGTTTCGGTGAATCAAGAGAATCATGAAGGAGAAGCTAGTGGAAGTGTAGAAGAAAGAAGAAAAGAACTAGAAGTTAGAGAGAATCCCAAATTCCTAAGGTATGTAAAGCTAAATCATTCTAAAAATCAGATTATAGGAGACAATAACAAAGGTGTGCAGACTAGAAGAAGAATTGCAAAAGAATATTGCCTGATTTCCAAAACTGAGCCTAGAAATGTCAATGAAGCATGTAAAGATGAATAATGGATAGAAGCAATGAAGGAAGAATTGATGTAGATAGAGAAAATGGATACATGGATTCTTGTTCCCAGACCTCAGGATAAAAATGTGATTGGAACCAAATCAATCTTTCAGAATAAGTTGAATGAACAAGGTGAAGTGGTCAGAAATAAAGCAAGACTGGTATGTAAAGGGTACTCACAGATGGAAGGTATTTATTTTGAAGAAACCTTTGACACTATTGCTAGAATTGAAGCTGTAAGTTTATTTCTTGCTTATGATACTTTCAAGAATTACAAATTCTATCAAATGGATGTGAAGTCAACATTTCTGAATGGTGAATTAGAAGAAGAAGTTTATGTTGAGGAACCAAATGGATTTCAACTAACTGATGAAAAAGACATGGTTTTCCAATTGAAGAAAGCACTATATGGAATCAAACAAGCCCCTAGAGCCTGGTATGCTAGAATAGATAAATACTTGTTGAACCTTGGATTCAATAAAGGTACTGCTGACAACAATATGCATTTCAAGATGGATTAGGATAAAGAGTTGATTATTGAAGTTTTTATTGATGACATTATTTTTGAAGGTGATGATGACTTATGTATGAAGTTTGCTGATGAAATGAAAACTGAGTTTGAGATTTTCAATGATTGGAGAGCTGAAAATATTTTTAGTCCATTGAAAATCATTCAGTTAGATGATGGAATATTTATATCTCAATTGAAATATGTAAGAGAGTTACTAAAAAAGTTTGGCATGGAAGACTCAAACCCTATAGGTACACCCATGATAATCAAATGCAAGTTAACACAAAATGATGATTCTCCTAAAGCTAATCAAATAAGGTACAAGTCAATGATTGGTGGATTACTGTATTTGACTTAGACCAGACCAAAAATTATGAATATTGTATGCATGGTTGTTAGATATCAAGCTGATCTGAAGGAATCACATGTGACCGCAATAAAGAGAATTTTCAAATATTTGAAAGGAACAGTTTATTTTGGGCTATGGTATCCTGAGGATGATGATATTACTCTGAATTCCTTTACAGATGCAAATTGTGCAGGATATGTGGATGATAAGAAAAGTACAAGTGGTGGTGCATTCTTCTTGGGGAAGAATTTTGTGTCTTGGCTAAGTAAAAAGCAGAATTCTATTTCCTTATCTATTTCTGAGGCAAAATATATTGCTGCTACAAACAATTTTACTCAAGTATTATGGATGAAACAGATGTTGAGAGATATCGGAATTGAATATGATGAGCCTATTGCTACATTTTGTGACAATTAAAGTGCCATAAACATTTCTAAGAATTCGGTGCTACATTCAAACACAAAACATATATCTATCAAGTATCACTTTTTGAGAGAAAAAGTAAGTGATAAAGAAGTCAAAATGGAGTATGTGCCCACTAAGGAAAAAATTGCAGATATATTCTTTAAACTGTTGCCTAAGGATACTTTTGAGTATCGAAAAGTTAGGGGTGATTTATCCTCCTAATTTGAACTAAGATGTAAGTCTTTGCATCAACCCATGCACTCATAGTCATATCTTGTTTCAAATTGATGTTGTGGTGGTTGCTACTCAGGGGGAGTGGTCAGATGTTTTAGATATGTGGGTCAGAGATTGTATACCTTTGCCATTGATGTAAAAGGGGGAGAAGAGAAATGTGAAAAATCTTTGTAGAAGAAAGGGGGAGAAGAGAAATAAGAACTAAGGGGGAATAATTTGAGAAGAGTTAGTTGTGTTGATGGTATTTTTTACATCATGTGTTGCCATCAATGACAAAGGGGGAGATTGTTGGATGTTTTGGTTGTGTTGCTAATATTTGGTTGTCATTGATGTCAACACTATTAGCATTGATGATTCTGAAGGCTGTATATGTCGAGGATATTGAGAAAATTAGAATAAATATATTGCAGGCAGTCTGTGAAGCTGTGAAGATCAAAATGGTGGAAATTTCTGTAAGTTGTTATCCAAAAGTCACACATTAAAGGGTTTTTTGCTGAGCCTATCTAGTATGTTTTTTGGAAGTTTTAGAGGTACACATCAAGATTGGAGAAAGTTATGAGTTTATGAGTTCCTACAGTTATTCTGTTACTATAGCAAGTGTTTATGGAAGAAGAGAATGCATTTCTTGTAAATTAAGTTGTTGTGTATGATCCTGTGATGTTTCTAGATCATGCTCTATCATTGTGGTACGCCCGTGTTGATTGGTGTGTTCGTGATCAAATATTTTTCCTTTGTGTGTTCAAGTTTTCATGTTCTAGATCCTTATGGATTGATTTTTGTATGTTTGGCATGTTCAAGGATGTTGATTTAGGTCTTCATTATGTTGTGACCAAATTAGGTTGGTACGCATTGATATTTGTTCATGAATTAGGCTGAGAGTTTGTAATTTATTCTTTTATTTGTGGCCAACAAAGTTGTTGATGTAAATGCATGTAGTAGATATATAAGAGCGATTATTTCCTCATTTTGATATATGCTCGGTGCATGTATGTGAAGTGTGAATGTGAAATGTGCAAATAAAGATTAGATCATTCGATTTTAGAGCATAGTGTGAAGAAGATTGAGCGAAGTGTGAAGAAGTGTTTCTATGCCTAATCGGAATTGTCATCACACTTTTGAAGAAGCTAATTTCTCAGTTCAACCTCATTAGATGGATTTAATCTGATTTTTTTATGTAAGGCAGTGAGCCTTCCCTTTTGAGCAGTGAGCTCTAGGAAGTGTGCCTGAATGCATGTGCATTCCTTATTCATTTTTTATTATACTTCTAACAGGGTATAATTGTGGATTAACCTCCACCGTGGTTTTTCCCTTAATAGGTTTTCCATGCAAAAATCTTGGTGTTCATGTGTTTCTGATGTGTTGTCGATTCATGCTTTCACTATTAATTATCAGATCTAAGATTAAGGGTTGATTAAGGTTAAATAAGTTTAAATTTGGTAGCAAATGATTCACTGCCCTCCCTCTCAGTTGTCTATCCTTGTTTTTCCAACAAAGACCTCTTTGGTTAAACATCAAAAGAGGCCTAAAAAGGAAAAGGCTACTCCGGCAACACAATAATTAGGAACTGCAAGAATGAGAACAAAAACAAAGGCCACAAGGGATTAGTACTTGAGAGTAAATATGGAAGATGATGATGAAGAAGAATACACTAAACCATTGGTTTGGAAGAGGAAAATAGAAGCTTCATGAGGTGAATCCAGTGTAAAGAAGGTAAGGTTTGATGTTATTGATATCTATAGTGAAGTAGAGGTTGAAAAGGAGAAGGAAGGATTCAAAATAGAAATGACATAGAAAAAAGTAGTCCATAAAAGAGAAGAAAACACCAAAAAATAAGAAAAATAAGAAGAAGCCTTCAGTAAGGACTCATAGTCCCATGAAGTTAGATACTTTATTTGATGGGATTGTGGACAATGAAATTCTTGAGGAGACTGCTATATTGTACACTAATGTTGATGAGGTGGACAAAGCCACATTAGTAGAATAAATTCTCAAATACATTGTTGTTTTTTAAGTTAATATGTAGAATATTAAGAAGCAGTTGCCTAAAGATCTATGGAATGTACTACTTGCAAGAAGGCAAGAGGCTATATAGGAAGAAGCAAAGATAAAAGAGTTTTCTTTGGAAAAGATTGGTACACATCTCTTTGAAGATAATAAAGCCACATTGGCTAAATTTTTTAAGAAGGAGTTCTAGACAAATCAAAGAGTAACTACTGTCATGAGAAAAGATCAAAATGATCATGAATGGCTCTGGAAAGAGACAATGGAGAAGGTTGCAGAATTAACATAGAGATTAGGGATGAACCCAAAGAGCACAAAAGATATGCATGTTGAGTTGCCATATTTGGATGTGAACATAGAAGAAGATACACAACATGATGGTGATCAACATGAGCATGCTATTGTAGAAGAAGATGTGAAAAGAATGTGGATGATAGTCTTCTAAAAGTGGAAGAAATTGTAAAAGAAAATATTGCAGATGAAGAAAATATTGGAGCTACCAAAGAAGACATTGCAAAGGAGGATACTATAGAGCATAAAATACCTCCCCAAGTATTTGAAACAAATTTTGAAACCACTCAAGGCCAACTAGAGACAATTATTCCTTCAGATAACAAAGAAAAAATAACTGGTGAAGTTATGCCTAAAAAGAGTGATAAGAAAAAGGATGAGGATTTATCTGGTGATGTAGAAGAAAAGAAGGATGCAGAGACACCAATTAAAACTAGTGATAAAGAGAGGGATTTGAAGGAAAAATATGTAGAGAAAGAAGTTAAGACTACTAGTGAATCCTTTGGCTCCTCTAGGATTCCTTAAGGAACTTGTTAAATATGCAATTACAATTCTAGCTTGTTGTGTTCGCTCAATTATTGCAACTTCCAATATAGCAGGGGTATGTGGAAATGAACAAGATTTCACCTCTTCACAAGCTCCAATTGGGTGATGTATTTCATGCATCTTCTTAGAAATAAATCATTGAGACTCATCAGAAGAGTGGAGAAATGATTGATGAGGCTGTAAATGTTTTGGAGGAAGCCATACCTAGTGTTACCATTGACAATTCCCTTTTTGCTATGGACAATTTGAAGGTTTTTCTTGATTCTTTTAAGGTGTATGCTACTGGATTGAAGGGGAAATTAGAGAAAGAATTAGAGAAAAAGGTAAATGATAGTAGATTAATGGATACAATGGAGAAGTGTGTTGTTGTACACAAAAAAATTCTAGAAAATCTCAAAGGTGTATAGGCTTGTGTGACGAAAGCCAAATCTTTATTTCAATTTTTTATGAAGTGGCTAGGATACACAAAGAGCATAAGAGATGAGATGGACTCAATTGAGTCCCAAATTGAAAAATCTTCCAGGTTAAAAGTATAAAGCTATGCCACACTTTTATAAATGAAACAACCAATACTGATCCAAATTTTAAACTTAAATCACTAAAAGGTGGCATATATGTTTTGAATTTTTAAATGATGTAAACTAATAAAATGTGTATTTTTTATTATATTTTATGTTTGTATTTTTTGAAAATATAAAAAATTATTTAAATATATATATTTTTTATAAATTGACACTATAATTTATTTGATGATAAAATGTTGAAAAATCAAGCTACATGAGACACCAATCTTTATATAGTATTTTTTTTTCCTTCAATTTTTTGTGTGTATTTATAACTTAAAAATTTAGTGCATGGATATATTTTTTTCCAATTTTCATAAATATATATTAAAATGTGTGTGTATTAAAACATAGTTGTTTCCATTTGATTTCAACTTTTATATTAACTATTTATCTAAAATAGAAAAAATTATACCATCTTGATATAAATTCTTTTATCTAGTGCATCATATTTTTTTCAAAATTTCAAAATAAGTTTTAATATTTTTCTTGACATGGTAATCAACCTAATATTTTAATGCCGATAATCTTCTTTTAGTAATATATATATATAAATACATACATACATACATACATACACACACACACATATATATATATATATATAATAATAATAATTAAACTATTAGAATATGTATTTTTTTGAAAACTACACCTATAGATCTATAAAAGGGTATTTTTACATTTAAAAAATATGTTATTTGCATGCGTAGAAGTTGTTGAAGCATCAAGTTTTCCAAATAATTTCAATTTTTTGGTAAATTGGCCTCAAAGTGGTGCTACATATGCATTTAGCCAAAAAAATTAGTTGGAAAAGTTGTGGACATATCTAGCTTATCTAGAATGAATCTTACTAGATCATTTGTTTGGCCAAAATTGATTTTTAGTTAGAAATACTAAAATTCACTTGTGTTGATAAGTTGGCCAAAAGTGTGACATATCTTTGTACTTTTACCCTCCAATGCCTATGATTCGACACAAGACTTGAATGGAAGCACACAATCAACAATTGTAAATTTACATGAACAGTACTTCCTACTGCAAGCTCATAAAGAAAATATTATAATGCAGTTTGGTAATCTCAGGGATCTAGTGAACTCTAAGTTCATATCTATTTCTAGTGCCTTGTTGAGTGACGAAAAAACTTCAAAGCTAAATCCAATACCTAGAACTCTAGATGATGGGAAAGAACTCTTGATGGAGTTGGAGACCTAGAGCAGAATGTTTGGCATTGCCAAGAATATTTGGGAAGAAGGAAAATAGGAGTGGCAAGCCCATGTTGGAAAGCTGCAAGAGTCAAACTCTTCTTTGAGTGAATACATTTCTTTCCTTTTATGCATTTTAGTTATTGTTTCAGATTTCTATGTACATATGTGGAAGGTATAAGGTAGATTTTTAGTACACATTTTTGTTGGATAACACTCCTAGGGGGAGACAGTTAAGTTTTTAGATTGTATATATGTACATATCAGTCAAGGGGAGTTCTAGTATATGTGAATCTTACTTATGTATATGTTTTACGCCCTTTTCCCTTGATGTCAAAGGGGGATAGTAATATTGGAGAGTAGTTTTGGGAAAATAATTTTGGCATGTTTCCATCAATGACAAAGAGGGAGATTGTTGGAAGAATAAGGATTTTGTCATTGATGCATTTGTTGGAAACATGAGCATGAGGGATAAGTGCATTGCATTATAGTGTTGTCATTGATTTCAACATTGTATTCTAGTACAAAGACTATTGTGTAGATTAGTTTGTATAGCTTGAACATGTTTTAAAATGGTAATTCAATGAGATTTTGCAAGAAAGTTTGATTCAGTGAATGTAGTTGATATGGAAATTAACTTTAAGTGTCAACACAGGTAATTATGTGTATAGGACATCCGGTTTTCGGGTCCACATTAGTCTGCTATATAAGATCTTGCTCTGTGCTTTTGATATAATTTTCTTGGTTGTTATAGAAGTTTATATCCAGAGTTTCATATTGTTTTGGCATCTCGTGAAGAAGTTATGAGTGATAGTATATTGATTTGGCAGTAACAAGTGGTTTCCAGTTTAGGGCATATGTTTTGGTGAATCTAAACTTCTCTACAGATTAGAATCTGGCTTTGTAGATTTCTGGGAATGTTGAAAGATGTCAGTGTTGCCTATATTCCAAGTGGCATAGAATTTGAAGGTCCACATGTCATTTTTTGGATGTATAGTTGGTGATTCCTATTATTAGGTCATTACCAGTGTCGGCCTAATAAGTTTTGTGTATTACAAAGTTTGAATAAGTATTGATTTATTATGTGGAAGCTATTATGGGTCCATGCCGACCTATTTTGAGTTGTTATGTGTTTTGAATTTTGATGCAAAGCATGTATGTATGTATGTTGAGCCAAAAAGGTATAATTGGTGTGATACATTTAATTAGGCCAATCTAATTGATGTTGTACATAAGTGTTTATGGATGAAGTGCATATATATGTAAGCTCCTTTTCAATATTTTATATATAGAAAATTTACATGATGTACAATTAATGTGAATTATGCAAGTATAAGGTGAATGTAGAGTAGATTAGAGAGTTAATTCAGATCAAAATGAAGTGTATAAAGTCTGTATTTTGAGATTCAATGGACCTATAATTCATGCATATGTTAGATGCAACTGTAACAGTTCAAATATTGGCTATGTGCCACAATCTCTTCTATCTTTTCTTCTTTCAGTGGGAAGTGAATCCACTTGGATAGTGAGTCCACCTACAGTGAGTAATTATGTAATATACTATAACCAATTATAATATATTGTGAGCTAATCCTCACCGTAGTTTTTTCCATGTAAAAATCTAGTGTTCATGTGTTATGTAATTTGATGGTTGCACTCATACTTTCCTTTCCTGCTACAATTTGAATATGTTATGTGGAATGGATGCTTAAATGTTTAAGTGGTTTAAAAGAATACTGATTCACCCCCCCCTCCCCCCCTCTCAGTATTTTGGGTGTTCAACAAAAAGGTCATGTATACCATCAGATATCTAGGAAGCAGAATATGATGCATGTCATAATATACCATGTTATGATCTTCAATGCCAAAATGGGCATGTAGGATAAAATTGAGATTTTCACAAAGTGATGAACCTTTTTGAACTGGTGGATTCTAATGTCTATCACCTATAGGCCACTAGTGGCATTTTTTTATGCTAAAAGGGGGTAGTATAATAATATAACACCACATGAACTTGGCGATATTTCAAATAATCCTTTCATAACATGGGTAGCACCTAGAATTAGTAACCTTTGTACTACTAATGATAGCTAGCTAACCCCTTCCAATTAAATGGATAACTCTTGGTATCCTTTACCTACATAGTATTGATAACAATAGGATAAACTAATTTTATATCCTAGCTCCTAGAATTATTCACATCCATTGTAATGGTGAAATTTTTCTAATCCATAAGATATAATTTAGATAGGACCAAAAATCACTTGCAAAGTACTAGTGATAGTTGGCTATTCACACCATATCATGTATGTTTAGGCTTATTTTTAATCTTCTAGCTAGTCATATCATTACAATTCTAGCTACAATATACTTATTATGGAATGTACTTAGAGGAGAATATAAGATAATTTATTATATTTAGAGACATGGGTTTACTATCCTTCAAATATTGAACAACAAAAAGCTTACATTATTTTAATTAACAACCCTATTCAATGATAGATAGATAATACAAGATTTTTTACACTTTCAATCAACAAGGTCTAAATGAACCATAGGTTTTCAAGAAATCCAATAAATTACTAGTTCAATTCACAATGCTATTTATTCAATGAATTTCATCCTTATGCAACATGATCCCCATATGTCATACATAATTTGGGGTTCTCAAGTGCCATCACATTATATCTTAAAGAAAAAGTTTCACAATTACTACTACAAGGATAAATAGAAAATACATAAGGAACACCTACTACTAGAATTCTATTTTTATATATGGTAAATTGAATCTCTTAGTATATCAATCCTTCTGAGCTAACTATGGTCCATAATATATTATCTGATTACTACTGCGCCATGTTCCAAGCTTATAACAATTTTCTAACTTTTTCCTTAAAAAGGAGAGTATCTCACTTGTTGCTCCATAATGATATGACAAGTGAAATAATTTTTTTCTATTGTTGTGAATATTTTCATAAGAGAAAAACTATAATATTTAAACTCACCAAAAATTTTAGCCCATCATAAGAGAGCGTGGCTATAAGAAATAGTACATATAAAATAATGATTATTATCTTTGCATATTATTTGATCCTACAATTAAAGATAATCAGTAGCAGGAGAAGTCACAAGGGGTTTCAAAAATAATACGATCTTCTTTCACTCTTAAAAGTTGAGCAACATAACAAATGAGAGAGAGAGAGAGAGAGAGAGAGAGAGGAGGAGGAGGGAGGGAGGTGGGGGGAGGAGGGGAGGAGGAGGAGGGAGGGAGGAGGAGAGGAGGGAGGAGGGAGGGAGGGAGGGAGGAGGAGGGGGAGGGAAAGGAGGGAGGGAGGTGGGAGGAGGGAGGGAGGAAGTGGGAGGAGGGAGGGGAGGAGGGAGGGAGGTGGAGGGGAGGAGGGAGGAGGGGGGGGGAGGAGGAGGGAGGGGAGGGAGGGAGGGTGGGAGGAGGAGGAGGAGAGGGAGAGGAAGGGGGGGACGGGGGGAAGTGTAGGGGGGGAGGGGAGGAGGGGGGAGAGAGGGAGAGAGAGAGGGAGAGAGAGGGGGAGATGTCATTATTAGGTAGCCTAACCAAAAATTTGAAACCTATAGATAATATTCATAACTAGGTTTGACATCCTTTTTATTCTATGAGTGCAAAGGAAGACTAGCTAGCTTGGTTAATTTGAGGGCTATATTTTCCCAAATGAGTACATATGATATTAGTCCTTTTCATAGTTTTTTTATTAATTAATATCCTTATCAATTAAATAATTTATTCTTTTCTTTCCATTATTGGTAGAGTTCATATATTTTTTAGAGTTCTAAAATCCTGTCCAATAATTCTAAATAAGTTTTATATCCTTCAAAACAAAAATATTTCCTAGCTATTAGATTTAAAATTCTCAAATAACTTATAGCTACCATAAAACTACTCTACATGCAATTATGGATGAGTGTATATAACTAAAATAGAGAATCATGTTATGATAAATTTATTGAAAAAATGCCTTCATTGGATTTCAACACAATTTAATTCAAGGTCCTATTAAATGAAATCAAATAAATGTAAAATATTTACAATCCCTACGTCTAGTTCTAGAAATTGTTTTACAACTCTTTTACTATAAGAAAACTAGAGCACACAAAAATATTTGACACAAAGACAAGGAAAATTGTAACTAATTACTCTATGTGTAAAATTTGAATAGTTGTTAGTATGAGAAAGCTCTAATGAGAAGAACCTAATGTCTTTGATAGATATTCCACCTACAAAAATTCTCCAAAACTATCACACTTGACTCTTATGTGCACTTGCAAATTTTTCCTAGCTTTGGTTGATCTCTTCTCCTCACATTTTTTCTAGTCTTCCTTCAATATCTACCAAAAAAATGCATTTTAAAGAGGTCATGGGGTTAATCTATTCCTTAAACACCATATAATCCCCACCCTACAAATTTTTGATAAAAAAGGGAGGGATATCATGCCTTCTTAATGACATGAATGTCCCTAAAATTGTCTACACCATTCTTTTTCATTTTTAGTTGTCTCCCAATTGTAGAGTGGATTAGTAGCTCCACTAATTCCCTATTTTCTCTATTACGCCTTCCTTTCTTTTATTTTATTTCTAAAGTTATTATTAACTACCAAAATTTATGTATACATAGGTGTTAATTTTTGTTGACATTATCACTATTATATACATTATTATTATTATTATTTTCTACACCTTATAAGTCAATTAGGATAAAGAGGACAATCCTTGAACTAGGGTTGTTGACACTTGATTGACATAATTAGAGAATCCATTTTCCCACTACAAATAATTCCTATTGAGCATCTAAGAGGAGGTAATGGGTTAAAATTGGCGATGACTCTAATTATGATTCAATCTGATGACTCTAATTATGATTCAATCTCGAAGATACAAAAGAAGAGTTAAATGACATAAAAATCATTTTGAAGAGAAAGTTGTTAAGTCTATGCTATTTCACCCTTGTACCTTCAAAACCATTTCAATTTCTCACACACATGTCACCATAAGAACATTAAACCATGTTATAATTGAAACATTAACCAAATATTTCATAACCTTTTAAATACTCATCAAATTATTAAGTTTATAACATTAACCATTGAATACATACAAACATTCAAAAATACCAAATATGATTATAGTTTCAACGTTAATATTTCCACCTGAATCCAAATTACATCAAAACATCAGACATTTTAACACAACATTAAAGTAATCATATTATTCCTTAAAATACCAATTCGAAATGGCCATTGTGAATAAAATTCAGTTGCAACAAACCTTGACATATTTCAAAAGTTGAAAACCAGGAATGGCAAAATTTGGGATGCTTGTATTCACTTGAAAACTAGAAATGGCAATCCTTCAAAGTTTCAAACAGAAAAATACTTCCAGCCAATATGATAGATATCTCTTGGCATTTTTGGTAGATACATATGTAATATTACAAAGGGTGTTAGATATTTTCTAGAGATCTTCGCATGGTTTCCATGACATTGTACCTGTGTTTCAAGCTAAGGTTTCTTTGATAAGAAAAAGTGACACATGAAGGCACAACTGTGGTAGTATCCACAGATATTTCTTCACAGATGTGACGAGTGCTTTGTTCTTCAAGTTAAACTTATATTTTCAGCAATTATTACCAAGGAAGATGTATATCATAATGATATATATCAGATAAGAGATATTATGAACAAAATAACAGCACTTTGGCTTCTAGACAACAAAGGATAAATACATAAGATAGAAACTTAGAAACCATACAAAATTTAAGACAAATTTATCAAATGTGACAACTTGATGTTCCCTTGAAGCAAAAGAGTAAAGAGTATGATAGTCATTGATTGAAGCAGCTGGGTAAGTAGTTGTCATCAATGGAAGCACAGGTCGTGATTAGATGGCACAGCTGAGCAAAGCAGACGTTGTGGCCTTCTATACTTTGTAATTTTTGGTTAAAAAATCTCTCTTGCAGTCCCACATTTTGTTGGACATAGAGTGATTTTGTCTTTTTAAAGAAAAGCTGGTGAACCTTATTCGTTCTTGTTAGTAGGCACACTAATAACCATGACAATTTGTGTGGCCTTGTGCCATAATCTATTCCAAAAAGACCAAAAAATCTTTCTTGGGTTTGCTTTGGCCACAATCAATTCCATGAAAAATTCCAAAATTGTAGAAAACCAATGGTTTATAATAGAGCTTAAGTCTCATCATAAAAGATTTTTTTGTTCTTTTTTGGAATTAAACTCTCCAAGCTTATTGAGTTCAAGGAGGAATACAAATACGCCATCTTCATCTTGAGAAAATTAGTTGGGGAGCCTAACACATATTTCTTTTGTCCACATATTTTCTTTTATAGAAAATAGGGTATTTTGGGAACATTGATGCTTTAGGTGGGCTTATATTATCAACTAACTCAATATTCATTAGTAGTTGATTTGGGTTGCTAGTGAGAAATTTTTTTATATGACTTTTTAGTTTGTGTATGGACTTGCTTTCTCTTTGAAAGGCTGTTTAGTACTTGTTTTCTAAATTTTATTAGAATAATTATGATAAATATTTTAAAATGATAAATAATAGGTTTTTTTTAAATCAGTCATCTTAGAATAATGTAAAATAATTCTTTCAATAATGAAAGAAATTAATTTTATTGGTTCATAAAGAATGACATATATAATTATATTTGTTCAAAATTTTCTATATGTATGACTTTCTTTGATATTTTAGAAGTGCAAAAAATGTTCAATGAGTAGCATGATATAACATCGCTTATGAGATACCCCATAAGAGGGGTAGCGTGCATATACAATTCCATGACTACCAATTTTAGCATAGATCTTCTCTACTTTAGCCTCTTTGTGGAGGATGAAAGGAATCAATTTGATTCAAGATGTATAATATTGTTTCTTAATTCTTAAGAGAGAGTTTCAAACATTTGAAGATTTTGAGGAGGGACATGAGGAGCATCTTTATTCAAAGGAAGGTTGGTATTACTAGACATATTCTTATATGATCTTGAGAGAAGAGACATGCTAATAGTTCATTAGATTTGATAACTTTATTAAGTAACAACATATAAATAAAACATTAAACACAAGAAAGATCACGTCAAACATTAAAAATACCATAGAAAAACCCTTTTGAGAGAAAAACTAGCAACAAAGGATCACTCAATATATTATCACAATCACCATAGTTACAATATATTTATAAAGAATCTACTCCTTTATCTCAATCACTAACTATTCCTTGAGAAATTTTGGTAGCATAATCCCTTGTAAATACAAGTGATTCACATATCCATCTCAAGCATCCATTAAATAGACTAAGCTTAAAATCAGAAATCATAAATAGTTTTCAAAACCATGAGAAAATACTATGGGCCAAAAGTAGCACTAAAAATTGAAGCTCAAGTTCCAACACCTATCTTAGCATGGGTCAATATTGCCAACATGGAATGCAACTCTCAATGTTGTAACCACCCACAAAAATATGAGACTCTATTTGGTATGTATTCCTCCTTTAGAAAGATACTCTATGATGCACAATAAGTTGATCAAAAACCAAAAGTGATTCATGACCCTTCTACTCCAATTTGTAACATTTTCTTACATTCTCTTATGTGTGTCATAGAAATTATTGCACATATTACAATACCATAGATGCACATAAACATTGTACATGACATTAGAAAATTCTTACAAAACATCATATAAAAAATTATATGTTAGTACATAAAGTGCCACTTCAAGTGGGACATCCTTTTCTATGAGGGCACATTAATATTATAAAATAATTAATAAATATAAAAATCATGATTGATAAGGTGTACATGACACCTAATCCCAACATTCATAAGGAATGGTGAGAATGGAGAAGGAAAATTCATTTTATTTTATTAATTCCCATAATGAATCCTTCACTATATGTAGTGGATTCCTCCCACCTTGTTTGATGAGTACATATGCCCCATAATGTTTATAGTCCTCCCCAATTTATTTCATCTTGTGTATTTTGGTATTTCAATGTATTTCTTGTAAATTATAATTCTTAATGAACACACACCATCTAATACTTCAAGTCATATTTCATTCAATAGTTTATGAGACTTCTACACAAAGTAGAATGTAACGCCCCACCACGTAACCCTAGAGGAAGATGCTATAACTACAAAAGCGTACCATTTTTTTCTTTTAAAGTGCAATATTAACATGAAAGATGCACTACACTATCACAAACATCCTCTAAGGCACACGACTAAGGTTACATCTAAATCCCATAACATAAAAATTACTCATTCATAGCATATAATTAATTACTTATGAATTTAAAGTACATACATTCAAAGTATTAAACATCCCATAAGATAAAAGTACATAAAGATCCAAAGATTACATTTGCTTACAAATAGTGTATACAATACTCATTCTCAGAATGAGGAAGATCATACATAAGTGATATAAATTACATGAGTCCTCCTCAAACACAGTTGAGGAGTAATATAAATAGAAATATCAATCTGATACAATACATCAAATGAAAGGAATATATCAACTGGTATCCGTGAGCCCTCCAACTGGAATATCTTGCCATCATGAACATAAGAAGGGGACCGAATGGTGTAAGGTGCACGTTCACCCAACCAAGTGGTACCCGAAGGCCCACCCCCCGTGCTAGGAGACAGTAACAAGGTTCCCTAGGCAAGACCATCTACCACTAGACACAGGCTAACACATAATTGAACTTAGCAAATACCAGTACAACACTAACTCATTTGGTTCTATGCTTCTAGAATTACACAAATAGATACATCCGAGAACTAGACATACTGCTGACATAGGAGGAGTGTCACCACAAAGATGCATGGGTTACCCCGACAGATCTTCCCAGACCCCGACCCCCATTGAGAGTCACTCTCCTGCTGTCAACACATGGAACAAATCCACAACCCAAAGGTAACTAGAGCACACTACATATATTCAATCCCCATCCAAAGATAATGACATCACATCCCTGTTCGTGGAAACCAGGTGATTTACTGATAACGACAAATGCACCACCCAAGGGTAAGAAAATGGGTTGACAATAAAATTACAACAACCCCCAAATTTATAACACATCTAGAAGTCTTACTAATGCTTCTAAACAATTTCCCCAAAATAAGAACAAAAGAAGTCTCATACAAGGGTAATAAAACAAAAAATAAAACTAATCTTTAGATAAACTAAATCCAATTTCCCCTTCAGTGATTTACAGTAAAGTAATTTCCCAAATAAGTTAATTAAATAAAAACCCCTTTACAAACAGAGAAGGAAAATCTACTTATCTGAAACTTCAATTCCTTGATTACTTTTAATAAAATATCAATTTCATTTTCAAACAATACGAAAATTAAGTCTATTTGCTTAAGTCAATTTCCTGATTTCATCTAAACATAAATCAAATTTCCTCTCTTAAATTTTTTCCTTTTAAAATCAGCTGACACATGCATTTGCATGCATCTAATAATAATATCCATTTTAAATATATTTATATATATATTAAATATATATACAATTATTATAAGTGTATTATAGTATAAATTCCCATTTCTAAATAAAAATAAAATTATAATAGATGGCGCGATCGTAAGTTAACTCATGGGTAGAGAAGCAGAGCAGGGAGCGATAATTGGAAAAGGTAGAAAAGATAGGGGATGAATTTGGAAAATCCGGAAAGAGGGAGTGGGGAGATGAAATTCTGAATTCCAGTACAAAGGAAACCAACAAAGGACATACTCCATAATGGGTGTTCGAGGGCGGAAGTTGGGTGGAAAAATGCCACCCCGCACACAGAAATTCGATTGCACCAACAGGAAGTCTAACAAGGAAAAGACATGACACCCCTGAACCCAAAATCGTAAATAAGGCTCCATGGTCAAAGAAATATCCCACACAAGAACATCAATCAAGCGAACACAGATTCGGCCCATGCGGGAAACACAAAAATAGGAGGCCGGGAAAGAGAAAGAGATAAGGGATCGGATTCATAGAGAATAGAATCTCAACCGAAAATCGACTCAAAACCTAGGGCACCCTTAATTGAAATCGACATGACAGAATAAATCAAAGCAGACACTGCGATTCTTAAAGACTTCGCTTATATTTGCCGCTTTACCGAAGGAACCCTGAGTCTTACAATTATTAAAAACTGGATTAAGGAAAACTGGAATACATAAGTCTTGCTAAGATTCTTGCCGAAGGGCTTCTTTTTAGTGGTGTTTGCGGATGAAGAAACAAAAGAAAGAATAATAGTGGGAGATCTATGGGTTATGAAAGGAAAACCCCTGTACACGCAACCATGGAATGAGAATTTTGACCCACTTAAAATGCGGCCATATGAAAAACCGGTATGGATCAGACTCTACAATCTGCCAGTAGAATACTAGGTAGGTGACTATTTGGAGAAAATCGGAAGATCCCTCAGAACCCTAATTGTGATCAACTTGAATATCATAGACGGTGACCTCGACAAATATGCCAGACTTCAAATAGCCGCTATCAATACCATTCTGAGCAAAATAGGTCTCCTAGTGAACAAAATCCATTGGGAACAAGAGATAGAGGTCAAGGAAATAAGACACTACTGCTTCGATTGTGGCTCCCGAAAGCATAATTCGAGGGATTGCAAAACCAAGGTGAAACAAAATGTTGATAATACTCCCAATCTAAAACTAGTACCCCAGCCAAAAGGTATGGATGAAAAGAGCCCTCAAGAAAGCCCAGACGAAAATCAAAGCATTAACGAAACAATAGAGCCACTTACCACCAAAAAGCCACACTACATTGAGCCGGAAGAGGTGACCTTGCCAAACCAAACCCCTTGGCCGGAAGAAGAAAAACTCTTAGACGAAGAAGAAGATGATGCCAAGTCGTGGGCAAGCTACGATCCAATCTCAAACATAGAAGTTGAGGATGAATTGGATGTAATTGAGGACAGATGCATATTGCAATCAACAATCAACCACTTGGGGATGAGCAAGATCGACAACTCAAGAAACCGTAGAGGGATATTTTCATACAAATAGCTACGAGAAGAAGAAGCAGTAGCTAAAAGGTACACCAGTGTCACCAAATTCTTTAGTACCTCCCTTGGGAAGAAATGAGGATCACTACTTGGAATGTCAGGGGCCTCAAGGCCCTTGACAAGCGACACCTGGTAAGGTGCCAGTTACAAAAAAGTCTTAGTAGTATTATTCTTTTACAAGAAACAAAACTGTCAGGAGAGGAGTGCTCAAAGTTTCTAAAATATTGCCGGTATTGGGAAGGTTTCTTTCAAGATTCTATTAGCGCAGCTGGTGGTTTAGGAATAATTTGGAAGGAAGCTGAGGTATCTGTGGAAACACTTGCTTCCTCCACCAATTGGTTAGCAGCAAGGGTCTATGACCTTGGTATAAAAAAAAGTTTCATAATTATCAACGTCTACAACCCAATAAAAACCGAGGACAAAGCCCTGCTTTGGAACTCGATATTGGATTTCCGTAGAACCCTCCCAGAGGAAGAGCTGGTTATGGGAGGTGATTTCAATGCCATCTTGGATTTTTCAAAAAAAAATTGGGGGGCTAAATCACATCTCACAACCGATTTTTGGATTTTAGATCATTTGTGTCAAAGAGCGATTTGTTGGATTGCCCAACGAAGAACGAGATCTTTACCTAGACCAATAGACACAAGGATTTTACTGCCATCTCAGAAATATTGGATCATTTCATGATTTCACCTAGTTGGGCTAAAGTCGGGTTGAAAGTGACAGCCATCATACTTCTAGTGTCAGTCTCAGATCACTTCCCTATGGAACTTTCGATAATAGGTGAGTATGTTCCAGAAAAAAACAAACTTCAAATTTCAAAATATGTGGTGGCGGGATCCTAACCTCCATGAGCTCCTGGAATGTTGGTGGAAGGAGACAAAAGTGGGAGGATCCATTAGCTTCATAATAGTTAAAAAGCTAAGAGTAATCAAACATAAACGCAAAGAATGGAATAAAACACATTTCCAAAACATTTTTGTGGAAAAAGCTAACCTAGAGGTAGAGCTAGATTCACTCAATGAAGAAGTGATAAAAAATGGAATGAAAAATAAAGAATACGTCAAGGAAAAGGATCTAAAGGAGAAGTTGGCCAAAATTTTAAAAGGGAAGAGATCTATTAGAAGGATAAATCTCGTGAGGTGTGGTTAAAAGATGGTGACGCAAATTAAAAATTCTTTCATGCCTCAGTCATAGCAAAAAGAGCAGCCAACAAAATTATGGAAATTCAAAACTCTAGTGGCTAGTCTATCAAAGGGGGAGCCGAGGTGGGCAGAGCAATATGCAAATTCTTTACCAAACTTCTAGGTGAACAAACCCCTCTCAATTACAATAGTGATTTCCTCAATCCTATAACCAGTAAAGTTAGGGAGGCAAACAATAAGAAACTATGTGAGCAGGTCTCAAAGGAAGAAGTCTGAGTGGCGCTATTCTAGATGCACCCAGATAAGGCGCCAGGCCCAAATGGCTTCACAACTGGTTTCTTTCAGAAGTGCTGGAGGTTTCTAGGTGATGAGATATGGCAGTTGGTGGAAGACTTCGGCAAAAATGGAAAATTCATCAATGACTTGAATAACACCGTCATCGCCCTCATTCCAAAAAAGAGCAACTATTCCTCCTTTAGCGACTTCCATCCTATCTCGTTGTGCAACACTATATAAAAAATAATGGCAAAGGTCTTGGGTAATAGGTTAAAACCAATATTAAGAAGGATTATCTCCATTGAACAAAATGGATTCGTGCCAGGCAGAGAGATATCTGATAGCATCCTACCCATTTCAGAGCTTGTCCACTCCTTAAAAACTAGCAACCAAGCAGGAATGATCATCAAATTGGATGTAAGTAAGGCATACGATATGGTGAGATGGCCCTTTCTAATAGAGGTTATGAGCAGACTAGGTTTTTGCAACCATTGGTGCAACTTGATCCTCCAATGCATATCTTCAGTCACATTCTCAATTGCTATTAATGGTTCCCTCCATGGTTTCTTTAGAGAAACTAATGGCCTCAAGCAAGGAGACCCGATTTCCTCTTTCCTCTTCGTTATTATGACCGAATCACTTAGTGCTCTAGTTAAAAGTAGGAGCGCTCAACAAGAATGGCATGGGACATAGATAGCTCCTAACACAGACCCCATTACCCACACTCAGTTTGCAGATGACACAACCCTCTTCGATCGGGAAAATTTAATGGAAGCCAGGACCATAACCAATGCACTATCAGAATATGAAAGTTAGTCAAGACAAATCATGAACAAAGAAAAATCCAACGTATACTTCTTCAACACAAGAAATCAGTTACGACGAGCCATATCCTCAACACTAGGTATCAAAATAGGAAACCTTCCATCAAAATTCCTTGGTGTTCAAATATCCGAAGGATTGTGCAAATCCAAGCACTGGGAGGAAGTAGTAGGAAGATGCAGGAATAAAGCCATGGCATGGAAAAATAATTGGCTGACACTAGCGAGAAGGATAACAATGGAAAAATCAGTCTTATCAACAATACCAATTTACGCCATGTCTTGCTTGGAAGTACCCGACAAAACTGAAAATGAGCTAGAAGGAATTCTAAAGAGATTCCTGTGGGAAGGTTCAAAATCAGTCAGGAAAATCCCGCTAATCGGTTGGGACACAATATGCAAAACTAAGGAGGATGGTGGACTAGGCTTACATAAAATACATCACCAAAACATGGCCCTAGGAGCTAAGCTCATATGGAAGATGTACCAATCCCCAGACAAAACATGGTGTCGAGTCCTTCAAAACAAGTATTTGGACAGTAATGACCCTGAACAAATTCTTACAACTACAAATATTGTTGGAGGTTCCGCGGTATGGAAATTCATGACTAAGTGTAGGCCCCTGATTCCGAGTCATCTATCTTGGAGGTTAGGGAACGGAAGGAGAGATATTTTTTGGATAGACTCATGGATCGGCTATAAAATTCTATCAGAGCTCTTTGAGTTAGATCAATATTTGGAAAGATTACACTTGGAATTCGACACCAAGGTGGCGGATTACATACAGACAGTGGACAACACATTAACCGACTTCAACTGGATTAATCTGTCAACTCTCCCTCTCCCATAGAGCTTGGCAACAAAGGTTCTTAAGGAAGTAGACAACATGCAAATTAAATTGTTCAATAGAGAAGATTCTATTATATGGTGCGAAGCTGCATCTGGTAACTACTCGGCAAAATTAGGGTATCACTTGCAAATAAAACAATCCAAAGTCAAGTCATGGATGGTGAAATTATGCTGGAAAAAAGAAGTCCTCACAAAGGCTGGGGCCTTCCTATGGACAAAACTTCACAAGAGATGCTTAACCAGTGATCGACTACAAAGGTTGGGAATTACAGGCCCAAGTAGATGCATCCTATGCAAGCAAGCTGAAGAGAGTGTTGATCATCTACTCCTCTCTTGTCCTATAGCTGCATCATGTTGGGATTGGTTACAAAATTATTTCAACCTCTATAGTCCATGGCAATGCAGAATCAGGGATTTCAAGGAAAGCTGGCCAATCTTAAATAAAAATGGTTACTGGAATGGACTTTGGAATTTGTCACCATCATTAGTAGCACGACACATATGGAAAGAAAGAAAGAAATGGATATTTAAAGAGAAGGCTTTAAGTTGGGAACAACTCATAACCAAGATTCAAACGACCATCGTCAAGACAACCAACAACAGAACATTCATGGGCCCCAAAGTGAGATTCTCAAAATGGGATGAAGGAATCCAAAAGGCATTAAGTGGTCTCAAAGTTCTAAAGCCCAATATACCACCTAAATCAAAAATCAATAGAAAGGAAATATTCTGGGCACATCCAACAAATCTAAAATGGAAATTGAATTTTGACGGGGTCGCAAAAGGCATCCCCAGGAGCACTAGGGTGGGTTGTATAATCAGAGATTCAAATGGAGAATGCGTCGGGCAACATAAAAAAATCTAGGGACTTGCACCAACAATATAGCCGAAATGGAAGCCTTATGGCTGGGTCTACAACTATGTATTCAAAAAAAGATATATGCTGTGGAAATTGAAGGGGACTCTCTGCTATACATCCAGGTGGTAAAAAATGATAGTTCTCAAAATTGGTGCATCAACAATTGGATTGAGCCAATCAAGGAAATCTTAGGGAAAATCTTAGACTATACCTTGTCACACATGTACAGGGAGGCAAACAAAGCAGAATACCTGCTTGCCAACTCAGGGGTCACTCAACAGGAGAAGCTAGTCACGAGATCCTCTCACATCCACTGGCTGGGCCTGTAAGAAGTAATCTTAGTGGATATCTCGGGCAGCCAAAATGCCTCGAGCATCCACCCCAACACTTCGTGAATTGCCTGGCTGGTCAGGAATCGCACGGTCGATCTCCCAAGGATGGATTTAGCCAAGATCCGGATCAGATTAGTCTATTAGGCTCTTGAGTATCCATCAAGGACCAAACAACTATTAATAAGCTCAACAGACCAGTCGTTTTAACGACACTAGTGAATACACTAAAAGTAACAAACAAAGCAGGATGGTGTTCATTTTCGGTGTTCAGTGTCACTACGCGAAGGAAACCATGGCGATACAATGCAAGAGGCTCTACAATAGTCGCAACCCTACAGTGAGGAATGCAATTGTTGACCTAGTCATGACAGTTCTAAACTCGAATCAACATTGGTGCGACGAAAAAATTTATGAAGTCATACTGAGTGCTTTGGTGGACATTAACAAAGCCAAAGAAGTTGTAGTCGAGCGACTCAGTGGAATCGTTGAGATCGGTAATACCCAAGTGGTAGCCAATGCCATATTCGAGTTGAGGGCATAAGGCTGGGTTAGTTTCCTGAAAATCTACTTTGATCTAGCACTAGAAGAGGTAGTACCCGAGCACGAGGAGCAAACTGAGGAGGTATCCCAAGCGTGTCATGAGCCTGCAATTAACTTCAGACTTAATGCCTAGGAAGTCTTCAGGGCTGGGGTCAAGAACACCAACATGGAGGCATTCTCCAGGTTCATGAACTCTGACCAAGCCTGGATCAACGATGGAACTCTACAAAGACTGGTAAGGTTGGGTGATATTCTAGCAGCTATCTTTCAGCTCATAGAATAGGAAGCTGAAAAGTTCTCTTTCCTCCTTTCTATAAACCAGGCATTTTAGTGCCTCCATCTGAATGTGCATGGGAGCTACCCCCTTTCTAGTAGTACTCATCTATAAAAATAAAATAAAATATATATATACACTTATTATATATATTTAGATATATATCTATATATATTTAAAACCAATTATAGATTCCAACGATTATATATCTAAATATAAATGTATATATGCATATATATTTATATACATAAACTTATATATATATACAAATATATATTTGCATATATATATATATATTTGCATATTATATTTTAATTCAATAAAATCAAATTTTAAATAAAACATACCATATATTTTATACCTTTTAAATTCAAATTTATTTACAAACCCAAACGAAATCTTATGAATCGGCGGACAAAGCTCTGTTCATACTAGGGCTTGACATAAGGAGTGGGGAAGGCTGCCATAAAGGTAGTGCCGACTGTCTCCAACTAGCCTTCCCATTGAAGGGGGCGCCCGACTCCCCCACATACCAGCTGTTAAATAGACAAAACATATACTCCATTTAAAAATTTCACTATGATTTTTCTAAATGGAAATCGTCATACATTCTCAGTAACTTGGTTTTTTTTTTAATTAATTCCAATCTGAAACTTTACATAGTAAATAAAAAATATATGAATATATATATATATATATATATATATATATATATATATATATATATATATGTATATGTATATATATTTGTATATCAAAATATACATATATATATATATATGTGTGTGTGTGTATATATAAATTTTTTGACAGAATGATTGCCCTAGTTGGGCAAATATTTTCAAAATTGGTCATCTACAGGAAATTATCCAAATTTTATAGAGAGAAGCAATTTTCAACACAAGGGATCTTTTCTAAATTTTCTTCAGACAAATAATTTAATCGGAAGCAATCCTTTTCTACAAAAAAAAATCCAATAGTAATTCGGAGCACTAATTCTCTACATAAAATTTTTACCCAAATTTCTTGAGAGGTTAATTCCTATAGGATAATTTCTACAGAGAGTTTAATTTCTTTCCAACAGAGAATTTTCCAAATCCCCAATATTTTCTTCTGGGTTCTTCATTGTCTACAAAAATCCCAATTTAAAATTTTCTATAGTTTCAACATAAGATTTCATTTCTACAAAGGATTTCATTTTCACAAAAGATTTCACACATGACATTTTCAATTTTAACAAAACTCAAAAGCTTTACAATTTGCACAAAGAATCTTTTTCCAGGCAGTAATCTAGTCTAAGAATTAAAAAAAAAAATGAACTAACTAGAATAAAAGAGGAACCTGAAATCCAACACCTAGGAAGATGTGAATTGACGTAGAGCCTCTTCCATAGAACCAAGATTCTTCCAGATAAACCAAAGCTTCCTCCAGAAACAAACAAAATTCTAGAACACAAAAACTTTCCTGAGATTGTATTTTTTTTTAAAATTTCAACCAACCCATGCAATAATCAAAACTTTCTTTTTAAAACCTTTTCCCCCACCAAATATCCTCTATGCTTCTTCCATGAAGAAGCTTCTCACCTCACATAGTTGTAGTCAAAAAATTCTCTATAAATATATTTCCCAACCCTCAACAATATTTTCCAACACATGTTAAAAGCAAAATATCTTTTAAAATCAAATTGCACCAAATCCTCAAGATATTTTTAAAAATTAAAACATTTTAATAATTTCTAAAATACTTAGCATTTCTAATTTAAACTTAGTTCAATAAATTTAATTAATTAATTAAATAAATTTAATCCTAAGATTAATTATTTTACCAATTAGATTAAATTAATTAATAACCATCTTCTAACATAATAAACCCGATTAATTAAATAATAAACTAAAATATTTAAATCCTTTATTTACCTTTAACACACTATGCAACATAAATAATTTCAAGGAAAAATTGAACAACATTTAACAAACAAGACCAACTAGAACCGATGACACACTATGAACAGGGTGGTGGCTTGACACAGGAAACCTAGCTACTATCTCCCAATCAACATTACCGTTGGGCAATGGACACGCTCAAACCTATGAAGCTAGGTGGAGTCGATGTCCCGTACTTACAAACCTGCAAACCAAGCATATATCAAACATGCATATATATCATAATAAAACACATCGTGAAGAGAGAATCATAGAATCACAGGGCGCTCGCAAGCGAGTGATACAATTCCGTCCCCTTCACCAATACAATGTCACAAACTGACGAATCTAATATCAATAATCTACTTGTGAGCATATAACAATATTAATTCAAATAATCATTATGCTAATCAAAAGCATGTCATAATGATAACATCAAATTAAGGTACCATCACATCATAATATAAAATCCACATTGCTCTAAAGTTAGCGATCAAATAATAACCAAGCATAATAGTCTATCAATGTCAAGGTACTAACATAGAACAAATCATAACAAAGACACACACACTGTTTGAACATAAGAGAAAAACAAAGGGGTGTTACATAGAAAATATTTACATTAAAAATCCCCGATGTTGTGATATGTGGCAATGCAATAAAATGATAAAGATAAAAAGACACTACACATATGTATTGGAAATCCCCACTTATTTTACCAATTTAAATTAAGTCATCAACTAAGGCAACATGGCATACTTCCAAGGACTCATAGAAATACAAATAGTAAATATTTCCTAAGATAATGTAGATAATTTGATCTACCACCAATATTCAAATTTATCTGATGGCCCATAAATATGAAACCATTGTAGTATAGAAATAATTTATCTTTCCTCCTTGTGACATAATTTTAGAATTTATAGCTTCCCCACATGGTCCTAATGAGATTTAGAAGAGAACTACAATAGTAGAGGTAGGCTCAATCACATTCAAAATTTAAATTTCTTAAAATAGTAAGATTGAGCATTCATGGCCAACAACTTTACAATGTCCAGATAGGAAAGTTTCACCTAGCATTGTAGTACTAGGTGATGGATTCCATAAACTAGGTATTGAAGGTGGCACAGCTATGCCAAACCATCAATAGGAGTAATTAAGGTGTGAAGATTGTAGAAATGTTTCCCCTCTACAAAGTTCAAAGTTCAAATGAAATTTGGGGGAAAAATCATTGTTGTATACGTAGTATACTCTAAAAATACTAGCATGTACATCCATTAATAATGAGATGACACTTTGCACAATTGATATTTTGAACCTAATGTATTAGTAAAATATCACTTCTCTTGATAAATATACCATAAAGACTCTATGTATGTTTTCAAAAGAATATGCATGTAACTTGTAAGGATCAAGAAAATTAATAAAAATCAGGTGGCATCCTAAGTGATTCTTGACTTATCCTTTGTGTGCATGCTCCTCTTCATTAGTTACCATGACTTGGTTAAACTTGTATGTGTAGACACCTAAAATTGATACATTGTCAATTACCTACTTACCTTTTCATTTTATCCTCAATTGATTAAATAAATCCCTACTTATCCAATCAATTATCCAATTTGCACTCCCTTAAATTAATTAAATAATATTTTATTATTTAATTAATAAAATCACTATTCACCCTCACTGCTTTTTTAGCCTAAATAATTTAATCAATATTTTTTCTATAGACCACATTAGGTAAATTAATTTAAACATTTATTTATCTAAGCCCCCCATCCTCATTATAAAAAAATAATAAATATCCTTTTTATTTTTAATTATTTTTTATTGACTTTTCATTAAATAGTTTAAAATATATTAAGTCCTCAATTTTTCTCTTGCACACTCAAAATCATAATTAAATCCCCTCAAATCCTCAACATCCTCCAAGGCATACAAAGGAATGACTTCCTTTTACACAATACATGGCCCTTATACATGTGACATGGCCTTGGTACCATATCACATGGCTCAAAGGTACTTGCCCATCCCTCAAGGGTACTCCCATGTGCCATTTTCATCTTGACCATCCACATTTTCTAAGGAGATCCTAAATCATGGATTCCTCTTCAACCTCAAGGAACCTCCCACTCTCACCACTAATGTGAGAACAATTGTCCTCCTCTCATCATCCCAAGGGTCTCGAAACTAATTTGATCCTTTTCTCTTTACTATTGATATTTTCCATCCATTCTCTACCCTCAAAAATCAATAAAGTGGTCCTATCCTAGTCTATTTTCATCATACCTTGGAATACAACCATATGCTAACCAAAGAACGCTCACATACCTTATCTTCTACCAATCTTGAGAATAAACACCATATCTTGGTACAATAGTTGTAAGTGTTAGTGATCATATTGTTTTTTTTTTTATCAATTTTTACGAACCCTTATGATTTATCTTGAGTTTTTTATTTATTTTGCGTAAAATAGGTTATATTATTTAGCTTTCTCTTGATGCTCAAAATTCGATGTACACAATATGTATCAAGTATTTTTCTTTATTTTCTTTTAACAACTTATGTCCCTTTTCACTCCCCAAAAATAATAACTTTAGGTTTAGCCTTATATGGATAGGGATCCAACTATCGAGTCCTACAGATTACCTTCTTGGGGTCAACTGCATTATTAACCTAAATTTCTACTTAAAAATATCTTCATGTTGGTCTTACATGACACATTAACCATTGAAAGTTATTTATAATGAATCAATAGTTTCTAGTTTGTTTAGTGGGACTTGAACAAGTTTAAATAAACTTTCACCCTCCACTATATGACTTTAAATCGCCCTTGGATAGGTCTTTTAGTGAATTTTTCTCTAAAAATTATAGTAGTATAAATCTATCAAGCTTAAAAAATATTATGAACCTTGAAACTACCAAAAGATCTACAACTAGAGCTAATCTTCATTTACATGTGTATCCCCTTGTCTTCATTCTTAGAAGAAGGCCTTATACCACATCACCACTATAAATTTAGATCCTAAGGGAATACCCATCATGGTTGTACACTAATCCCACATGAAATATTAGAGGTAAATTAATTTTCCTAGTATCACTTGTGGCATGAAATTCCATAATAGATCTCATGAGCTATATTTCTTGTAAGTTCATGAGGGAGAATCATGCTACTCTAATGGAAAATCTACATGATGTGAATCATTTGATTGTTGAAAAAATTAATAAATAAAACATTATATTAGGAATCTTGTTGAATTAGTTAAAGGAAAGGAACTTGATCAATATCAATCACTTCCACATATGTCCATTGCTGATTGGGACCAATTATGCCCAGGGATAACTTTAAGAAAGCCCCCCTCAGCGAAGGTGTAAAACCTTGGCGAATCTTTCCTTTTATTTGAAAAAAATATTAATTTTCCTGGCGAACTTATGCACATTATTAAAAAAATTGTAAAATGCTGACGAATCTCAATGAATAATTGGTAAAAATAATAATCATAGTGGCAAATCCTAGTGAATAATCACTAAAAATATTGATTACAATGGTGAATCTCTCCTTTAAAAATTTGCATAGTTGGTCGGCATAGTTCCCCCATATTTTTTTTGTTTTTTGTAATATTGAAGTAGGGGCCTAGGGGCGACAACCACTGGTAGGGTCAAGGGCGCAGAGCCCCCTTGTGGGGGTCGAGGGGGCAACGCCCCCTTGCGGGGTCCGGGGACAACGACCTCGACGCGCTCCTGTCGCGATACAGGCGGGGTCGAGGGGCAAAACCCCTCACCACCAAGCATAAATTCACTATAAAAAATGCATTGGAGCACACACGGATTAAGTGTTTTTTAAAAATCCCACTTTAAAAGTAAGATTAAATGAAAATTGAAAATGTTACCATTGATTAGCTTTTTAATCAGATGGCTGCAGGTTGATTCCATGACCTAATACGCATGTGCCTTTTAAAAGGCTTGTTGAGGCCCAAAATTTGTTTTGGGCCATACAATTAGATTTAATCGTGTGGCCCAAAACAAATTTCGGGCCTCAACAAGCCTTTTAAAATGCAAGTGTGTATTAGGTCGTGGAATCACCTGCAACCATTTGATTAAAAAGATAATTGATGATTTGATGGCAATAAATAAAAGTCCTATTCAAGGTTATAATATCCCTGAAATTAAATGGTAATTTATTATTGTGGTGATATTGCCCCAAAATTAATGGTAGGAATATAATATTACTATCAAATATAATTAATATTTGTAATTATAGTATAAACTATTGGCAAATCGGTTCCAATGACACATCATTCACATGGTGAATCAAATTGGATTTATTAGTTTAAAAAATAATGCATAGGCGAATTAATTGAGACAAAATTATTTTTTGTAAAAACTCGACGATTCAGTCTTCATTTTAGCTTGTACTATTCACCATTTTTGGAGCTCTTGATTTCTATTATTTGCCAATTGGCGAAGATTCACCACTAATTTTTCCCCTGATTATACCAATATTTTTGCAACTGATTCAAAGAGAAGGATAATTAATAATCATTACTATAAAAAATAGAAATTACCAACGAAGTGCTTATAGATATGCCAAATGAATTCAACAATAGATTATAGAAGACATGGAAATGCATCCTAGTTGAATTTCAACCTCCATTTGGTGTAGCTTATCTCTATTACATAAGGGGTACTAATTCTAAAATAGGTATGGCCATAAAAATAGAGGAAATAGTGAGATAATTACCCTTTTCCACTCATGAAGGGATCATCCCATAGTAATGGGTCCCAAACTTGGGACATCCTAATTTTTGCCTGAAATCACATATTTTTTAGAAAAATTAATGATTTAAGCCTTGAGGGGCTCTATATAAAGTGTTTTAATTGAAGAGGTTTATATAAAAACCCCTTAGATTAAACCTTGGATAGAACCCCCAGTCTTAAATCATACCCACAATGGAGCCTCCTTTGCACCTATCAAAATGCTAACAAAAAATCCACTTTTTATTTACCTTTTGAGGGATCAAATAAAGTCATTTAGAAATTATGTTTTGTAAGTATGTAGGTATTATTATAAGCTTTCTAAAAAGTATAATTTTAAATAGTTTAAATTTTATTATTATATTTATATTTTATTTCTTGTGAATGTAATATATATGTGTGTGTATGCATGCTAGGTATTGATGTTCTTGTTTTAGCCAAAAAGTAAATAATAATTTCAATACATACAAAACAATTTATGTGTGATGGCATACACCTACACCCATTTAAATTATGAAAAATATCCATTCACTAATCGCTAGATATTGATGTTACACATTTAAATTTTAAAAGTTATAATTTTATCCTTTGAATAAAAAATTATGTCTGATGACATAAGCATCATTGTTTTAAAATGTTGTTTACTGTAAAAAATAAATAATTAAAAGTTACATAAAAATATTCATAATTTATTTCTATTATTTTTAAAAATAAATATTTAGAATCTACACAAAAATCCTCACAAATAACTAGTTCATAGCATCTCCAAATTTTTAATGGTTTAGTTGCTATAGGTTTCATAAAGTAAAAAAATGGTGAAAATGTCAATTTCAGTGTCCTACTTTGACCAAAAAGTGGGACACAATATTGTGGGTTGACCCAAAGTCAACTAGAATACCACTTTCCTAAATCTACATTCCCCTTTGAGCTTGATAAGATGAGAAATTTTCTATGGACTATATAGAATGAGGTCATTGCTCTTAAAACAAATCAACACAATGTGCAGAGACCTCCCTATTTAGATAATCAACATCCTCCAAACCAACCATAAAATTGAAACCTCAATCAAGACTATAAGCTATTCCAAAATAATAGATATTACTGGTAAAAGGCTTCATATCAATCGTGTAGGCCTCTTATGCAAAATTATTATTTAGTTCCAACAAAGTAGCCACTGGAGAGAATTCACCATAATCTTGATAGAGAAATGGTATTAGTGTAGAAAAATAATACCCAAGTAATTAAGATGTGGTGTTACCATTGCTTAACATCTCACACTCTCAAAAAATTACTTGGCACCAATCTCTAGTCCAAGAACACCTTCCTTCATGAAATTAATATTGGCTCCTTTTCTCACAACCACATCAATTTTAAGTTAATTCACCATATTTTCCTAATCTAGGGCTAATGTAAAAAATGGGGAATCAACCCACACTCAAACCAAGGGAGGTAAAAACGAAATGTGATCGGAGGGTGGATAAGGTCTTATCTTTTTATTTGAGCCTTTCTAAGATTGAGAAGGTAGTAATTCACAATTATTTTTTAAAGATATGAACATGGCTAATAGGATAATAGATCTCTAATTATGAATTTATACCAAATGATGTAACACTACATATAAAAATGTTACTCGTTATTGTATATGTATGCATCAAGTTTCTCACAACAATAATTTTATTAATAAACATCATACACAAATCATTTTTAGATACAATATTAGTGACTAATTTAAGGATTAATAGATTTACAACACTAAATTTGTGGATGATGGGAAAACACCTAAACTACTATAATACAACATTGAAGTGTATAATTTCTATCTTCTTTCTAAAAGAATAGGATGGGTAGCCTTAAACTATTATACTGATGCCTAATCCTGCAACATAAAATCAAATATGAATAAAATTGTAATATTTGTAAAAGAGGAAACTTCTAATTTATCTAAGATGTTTTAGCCAAAATTATTTTCCCTACCTTTTACATTACGATTATACTAGTTCATTAATGTTTAATAAAATATAATCCTATAAATTCTTTAAGAAAAAGAGAAATATTTGAAATAAATAATGGAGGAAAGTTGATAAAATGTTATATATGAAAAAAGAGAGAGTTGAAAACATAACAAAAAGAAGAAACTATAACCAAAATGAGGAAGTGATTGTTGATGATTCCAATGCACTGAGTGGACATTTGTGTGTTGTGTTATCATTTGTATGAATATAATATATTCTAGAAAATGTAAGAATTTGACTTAAGATATTAAACTAATCTATACAATGACAAATGGAAAGCATGCTATAAAATACTAGATAGTAAAAAATATAGAGAAATATGTTATTAAAAATATTCACATGAGTTTTAATAAAAGATATAGACAAACAATAAATAATGAAGCACTTGAAAACCTCTGTATAGTTAAGTTCTCTCAAAATACCTACAAAAACTAAGGGAAGGACAAATATTTGGCGTTGTTTAGGGATTTGCCTCACTCAAATCCCTACTTTGGTATTTATTCCTCCATAGCAACCAATATAGATAGATAGAAAAATAGTGAGTGAGTGCTCCTATCACAAGTGTGTTTAGGAATGGTGAGAGTTGTGAATATTAAATAGTGGAACTAAAATGAAAGACAAGGAATGTGATAATCCCAAGGTTCTTAGCGGCACAAGAACAATGTTACCTATAAAGACTTGAGGAAGCCAATAAGAATAATAGAGTTGAAAAGGATCTTGTAAGAGTGTTGTAGAAAGCTTGATAATGTTGTAGTGAGTTGTGGAGCACAAGAGAGTACCTAGAGAGAGTCCAACAAATAAAAATATTAATTTATAAAGAGAGGATGGAAGAGAAAGAGGTTGATGAGCCATTTGGAATCGTTTTGAGCTATTTAAATCACTAACTAGAGAAGGTGACAAGTGGAAAAATTCTTAGAAATGGCCACCCAAATGAAAACTATCATAGGATGCTAGTGGGATGCATAGACATCCACATGATACACTAGTTTCTAGATAATTTATGCTTAGAAATATTGATGCATTAGAAAAATATAGAGAAAACATAGATGTGACACCAAAAAGTGACCATGAGAAAGGATGCATATGTACCTTGAGAAGGAAAAGGGCTGATACAAGGGCTATAATATACCTAAAAAAACACTAAGCGAATGGAAACTAAAATGGACATTATTGGTATTTCCAACTAATTGGTTGAAAGTTCTCTAAAAAATTTCCATATTTTTTGTTGGAAGTGGTTATCATTGATGTCAAAACCTAAGGAGATTGTTGCATATGATTGGGAAGATAGTTGCATTATTGGTTGGCATCGGTTGTCATTGTTGACTATATTTTTTATTGATTGTATGATGATGTGGTGCTGAAGTTCATGGTTGGATGTCATGCTTTGTCTGATGTTAATCAAATATGTATAATTATTGTCAATAGAGTTGATTTCATAATGATAATATGAGGATTAGAAGTGATGTTGATAGTGGAGAGATTTTGAGATGATGATTGAAAATATGTTGTATGCTCTCTCCTGATGTTCTTGATGAAGCATATGCTATTGAAAGAAAGTTCCGGCCTTTGCAAGTTGTTGAAAGGTTATGTTCCTGAAAGTTTTTGTGAAGAATGTTTGGAGAATGCTTTGCATTCCTCTTTTGTGAGATTTGTGGTCTTGAGTTTTGGTATTTAGTGTTTGTGCTCCATGGACATTTCACTCCTATATTTTTAGGTCACCTATATTGCTAAGGAGGTTTTTATGAATTGCAAAAGGTTGGTAGTGTTTGAAGTAGTCCAGAAAATGCTTCGCATTTCTCCACATTGATGTCTCTATTATTGCAACTTGGGTGAATTTGTTATCAATGTCTATGTAGTGTCTCAGTTCCAATTTCATGTGTTGAAGTGGCCCACAAGTTGATCTACTAATGTTATATCTCATAGTTATGCATTGTATGTTTTTAGGAAGTACTTTGTTCCTATTTGGGCTACGATAGTTGTTGATGGTGTGGAAATATAAAATAAATATTTGGAGATGTTGTTGGATGTTCAAGGAATATCCCTTTGTGATCTGCACAACTGTGGTTGATCTCTTTTGGCATTGCATTATTTTTGAGTTGGTCTTTTAGGTAATTTGTAGATATCTTGCTAACAAGTCTTGTCATCTTGCTTGTGCTTTGTGCTTGAGGTTTTTCATTAGCATATGAAGTTATGTTAAGGTGGATTTAGGTCTTGACCTATCTTGGTTAGAACTGTATTGAGTAAATTCTATTGAAGTTATATTTTTGGGATGATTGGTTATGTGCCTTATGTTTCATCTACATGTTTCCTTGTTGCCGACTTGAGTTGATGTGCACCAACATTTGAAGTGATTTGGATCACATTGGAAGAATTAATAAGATATTTTTTGGTCCTCTCTTTCCCCTGAATAGGACTACACTATGATTTTGTGGCCGACTTGTTAAAATCATTATTCAACCTTCTTCTGGCTGACCTAATTGATGTTTTGAAGTCTTATGGAGGATATAAATGCAAGAACATTTTAGATGAAAGATGTGAGAAAGAGTGGAAGTGTGAGTGTGTGGAATGTAATTATTGAATATATCACATAAGGAAGTGTGTGAAAGAAAGATCAGACGCGCTTTAATGCCTCACTTAGTAGAGTGAATTGTTGACAAATATTGAAATTCTTTATAATATTTTTGTATCCTGCTCTAAGATAGTGAATCTCATAAGGTCCTTGTATCTTTCCCCTAGAGTTGTATGTGCTTCAACTTTTCAAGTCCTTTGTATCTTTCCCTAAGGTAGTGTGCCTTAGTTTGCAAGTATTTTTGTAGTGAGCCTTTTTGTAAGCAATGAGCTTCTATATTGTGAGTTAACTCTCACTATGGTTGTTCCCTTGTTGGGATTTCCACGTAAATCTGGTGTCATCTTGTGGATGTGTGTTTTCTTGTTCCTTTTTCAATGTTGTTCACCTGGTTAAGGATATAATTTTTGTATCTTTCATTGCTGAGGATTGTTGAACTTGTTAAGGGATAAAACTACTTTATCTTTCATTGTTGTTCATTTGTTTAAATGTTTTCTTTTTTGAAGTTTGATATGTGCTGAAGAGTTTAAGTTATGGAGATGTTTAAGTTTTTGCTAATACTGATTCACCCCCTTCTCAATATATGGTGTGTTTAAAAATTTGTGATCAAGGGTTTTAGGCAATTGGCCAACAAACAAGGAAATCAATTCCATTTGCAAAACCTAGGCAAGTTTCCCTTTTGATAAAATTTTACAATATTTTCCCTTGTAAAGATGATATCAAATAATATCCCAAGATGGTGCAAAACATTTTGATGAATACTAGATAAATATCTTATAAATTATGATCTAAAGGTCTTCAAAATATAATACAATAATATCCTTCAAGATTTTAAGCTTATGTATGAGAAACTTATAATAAATAAAAATAGTTTATGAATAGATTTGGAATTTGAAAATTAGTATGGTGTTCTAGGTACTGAAAAGAAAATCCCAAATTGACTAGTGCCTATCTAAGGTTACATTGCCAAATAATCACATAAAAATATTTTTGTAATAATTCAATATTTTTTGATAATTAATATAATGTTATTAACCTGTAATAACTAGACCAACTAAAGGATTACAATATGATCCTACATAATAATCCTTTCATAAACATAATATATTTTTCATTTTAATGAAAGTAATTATTTTGTTACTTGAACATAAAAAAACAACAAAATACTATAGAAGAAATTCTATTGATGAATCCAATAATAATTTGATTATTTCATTCATGAATAATACTATATTATAAAGTTGGAGATGATCACATAATCATGTATGCATTTATGCTTCAATGAAAAATACATCATTGTTATAGAGAAATCGCTTATAAACCTTTACACCTAAAAACCCCAACCACACCTTACAAGATAAAAGACCTTATAAAATGTATAATTCATAGACCCTTGAACAAGATATAAGCTCCTCATTTATAGAATAGGATAGGAACACACACACTAGGAGAATAAGTGCCACTTTTCAAAAATTTACATGTGACGTTCAAAATTTTGTTGTAACAAGACAATTACAACAACCCAATAAAAAAAGGATTTCTCCTTCATGCAATAGAGCATAAAAGAATATAATAAAGTTGTTGAAGAATTTTTTATATCTTGAGCATGTTGATGAAGACACAAACCGGTTGACACTCCAACAATAATATTTGAGCTCATAGGATCCCGATGAAGGAAAAGTTGTTGACCCTATTGAACTAGTATTCAAACTTATTGTTGAAATTTATCTAGCCAAGAATTTGATGGATGATTTAAATCCAATATTTTAACCACTTTATTCACACATTCTATGAATTTTGCATCCAATATGGCTCTTTTTTTCTTGACAAAATATCCAAAATGGATTGCAATTTTAACAATTTATAAATATAATATTATTTAGTACAAAATATTTTGGATCATCACTAGTAAAAATAGAAGTATATAAGGAAGGCATAATGTTATTAAAATCATCTTTCCACTTATAAAATACCTTAATTTCTCCTTTTGTATCCAAAATTTTAGGCATAAATGTCCCTTCCAATTCCTTAAAATAATGTAATTTGCTTCTAATTTATATTTCTAATTTCATCTAAAATGTGGGTACCTTATTTAGCAATCTAAGAAGCTCAAATGTACTTTTATTTCATCAAGAACATCTAGGCTGAATTTGGACTATTTTTAAATTAATTCTATAGATGCTTCCTTATGGATCCAAGTACTCAATACCTCATCCATCTTCTCCTTATTTTGCATGTAACTACTATGAGCCTTTTTCAAGGTTTTATCCCATGTGTCTTCTAACTTGTGAATAATGTGTGATAATCTATGACCTAATAGGGGTAAAATTACAAACATGTGTCACACTTTTGTAAAAGAATCAACTAATACAAACAAATTTTTTTAACTTCGATCGCATAAAAGTGGTCTTTATATTTTGAGTTTTTTTTTTGTACTAGTATAGTGAATAAAAAAGATTGCATAGCATCGTTGTTATACGCTGGCAATAATGCATTACATCTTGCTTACAACAACATTAATTGATGAATGACCAGTTTTAGCAGCATAATGAATGGTTCATAAGGCACAACACTTGTTACATCTTGCTTACAACAAAATTAACTAATGAATGACCAATTTTAGCAGCTAAAGGGGCTCTATAATGCATGGTTCATAAAGCACACCACTTGTTGAAGGTTTTGCAAATGGGGTTGCAAGATAAGTGGGCTTAACCCTAGGGGAAAATCCATGGTTAAGCATGATTGAGCTAGAGTAGTACTGGGATGGGTGACCTCCCAGGAAGGCCCAGTGCTTCACCTCTGTGAGCATCACCTAGATGCAATGAGTGCTAAGTGGATCATTCATTATCATGAGAGATGAGTTATTGTGGACCACTACTAATGAAACATGGGTCAATGAGTTTGACTCTTGAACTACAAGGTTGAATCCTGATAGCAATATCATAATTCGACATGCTATGGAAAATACCTCCTACTTATCACTTGATGAGCTAAAGGGGTTCTATAATAAATGGTTCATAAGGCACAACACTTGCTGAAGGTTTTGCAAATGGGTTTGCAAGCTAAGTGGGCTTAATCATGGGGGAAACTTCATGGTTAAGCCCACTTGAGATGGAGTAGTACTAGGATGGGTGACCTCTCGGGAAGGCCCAGTGCTTCACCTCTATGAGCATCACCTAGATGCAATGAGTGATAAGTGGACCATTCATTGTCATGAGAGATGTGTTCTTGTGAACCACTACTCATGAAACATGGGTGAATGAGTTTGACTCTTGAACTACACAGTTGAATCCTAATAGTAATATCACAATTCGACATGCTGTGGAAAATACCTTCTACTTATCAATTGATGAGCTAAAGGGGCTCTATAATGAATGGTTCATAAGGCACAACAATTGTTGAAGGTTTTGCAAAGGTTTTGCAAATGAGGTTGCAAGCAAAGTGGGCTTAACCGTGGGGGAAAATCCGTGGTTAAGCGTGCTTGAGTTGGAGTAGCACTGGGATGGGTGACCTCCCAGGAAGGCCTAATACTTTACCTTTGTGAGCATCACCTAGATGCAATGAGTGCTAAGCAGATCATTCATTATCATGAGAGATGGGTTCTTGTGAACCACTACTCTTGAAACATGGGTCAATGAGTTTGACTCTTGAACTACACGGTTGAATCTTGATAGCAATAGCACAATTCAACATGTTGTAGAAAATACCTCCTACTTATCATCATATACAAATATGATATATGTATATAATCTATACAATCTGAAGAGAACTTTGTATTCAACCTATACTTCCTGCTATGCTCATTACATACATTTTATATAGTCTATACACTCTAAGACTAACTTGTATACAATCCATACTTCCTGAAGTTCTCATTACATACATTTTATGTAGCATTTAGATTTTGAACAACATTTTGTGGAAAGTGGAACATCATAGAGAAACATTTTTAACAACATTTTAAAGAGCATTATAGAACATAACTTTTGAACAGTATTTTATGGAAAGTTGAACGTCATAGAAGGTTAATGATCTAGATCATGCTGAATATATTTTGTTTCAAAATGATGTAAAATAATAAAATGTAGAACTCTTGATAAAATTTATGATTATAACTATTAAAATTAAAAAAAATGTTTTGATATTTTTTTATAAATTTAAAAGCAAATTTTGAATTACTCAAAATTTTAGGAAAAAGTGGCATCAAGTCAACATCACAAAAGAAAGAGAAAACAATTTTATTTTTCCCTAATTTTTATCCCCAAACAGATAACTCCAATATCTAGTGCATGGATTTTTTTTTATGTATATTTTCCTCGTAATTGTTAAACTAAACCATAATTTGGTAGTTTTCACTTAATGCCAATTTTTGTCTATTTTTTATCATATTTAGAAAATAAATTATACCCTTTTGGAGAGGATTCTCTCCTCTTTTACACCATATATTTTAAAAAATATTTTAATATGTTTTAGTATTCTTTTAATTTATAATCAGTCTCATTTTTTATTATAACAACCTACTTGCATTATTTAAAAAATAACATATTAAAACTAATCAAAATGTCAAAAAAATATATATTTGGACTCTTGAATCTAAGATCTAGAAAAAGTATTTTTATTTAGTGTAGACATTCATTCTTACTAAAGAAGTATTATGTTCAAGTGGGGAGTTTTAAAAAATTCTAAGAAAAAATAAGGAGGCTAGCAACAAGGATGCCACATAGATGGTTTTCATTAAAATATTTTTTGTCAAAATGATTTAGTTCAAAAATGTTTTGATTGAAACATTAAATGTAAATCGACGTGCATTTAAAAATTATAAATGGAATTTTTATTTTATAGTTTCAAGCAAAAGTGTTTCACCTATAATTGTATGTGCCGCATATACACCACATAGTTTCGAGTGGAAATATTTTGCCCAAAACTGTTTAGGGTGAAACTATTTTGGTTAGAACTATTCAGTTGGCCAAAAGTGTGACACAAGTTTGTGCTTTTACCCATAGATCATCAACCAAATTTATTATAATTTTATTTACTTCTTCCTTTGCCAACTTCTCTATCTCATTACTTTGAATCAATTGCACCTTCAACTCTTTTATTTTCCTTGAAAGTTATTCTCTATTCTAAGTTGAATTATCCATTCAACTTGATTTTGGAGTAGAGGTTTCTTGAAAAACACTGTGTGGAGGAGGAGGAAGTGATTTTACCTTGTTATACTCTTGGAATAGCTTCATGTGATCCTTTTGAATCTTGTCAAAATCAACTTGCATCTTCTTAGTTGTAGCTTCACTAAATAATATTGTACTTACCACTAAAATTGCAACATGAAGGGCAATGATATTTGATAATAATCTCACAATAAGGTTACCAAATATCTCTTTGACATTATGTGCAACTTTGGGTTTTTGAGTCTCTGGAGAAATAGCTCATTTAAGTCTCAAATTGTGTGTATTGAATCTAGACCCAAAGTATAAGTCCTTTTCTTGTTATTCAAATTTTAGTACCTCCTCACTCGTCTCCTACCTTCTAATGACATCTAATGTAATGGAAAACAATATGTCCTACCTTGGAAGCAATAGGAAACCACTTTCTTGCACAATTCTTCTTCCTTAGGAGTAATGTTGCTTACATGAAATTCAACTTCCCTCATGACTTCTTGAGTTATTCTCTCCATATCTTCCTTTGTGGTTTTTTCCCTTTTTCTTGTTCAATTTATTGATGAATAATTCTATCTTGTTCTTGATTAACAAATCCTTGAATTCCTTATATTTTACAAACCTATCATCTAAAATAAATTCAATGCATGCTAAGGCTCTTACATTGTATTCCATCCTAAATTTACATTTATCAAAATTGTGTCTTGACAAGGAATATCTATGGGAACCCTAAGTGGTGATGTAAGGATTTGAGTCACATCATCAAGATCCTCATGTTCTCCAAAGTTTCCTATATTTCTGCATAATTTGAATAGTCTACCAAGGGATGAAAACTTCTTGGTTTTGGTGACAAAACCACCATTGGAGAACTTGATGATTTTGGTATATCAATTTGAGGCATTAGTTTCTCAACCTCCTCTTCCCTCAACCTTCCTTCTTCTCTGATTGGTCTTTGAGGCTTTGCAAGGATCCTAGGAGAAAGATTAGCCATGTTGTCAAGGATGATTTTGTATTTTGATAACGAGATCCTTAATTTCTCTATAAGCTCCTAGATAATTAGGGTAGAAATTTTTTTGTTTGTTCTTCCCCTTTCAAAATTGTCACCCAAGAACCTTTCCTCTTTTGCACTTTTGAATCTAAAGTTGTATTTCTAATTATGTCATCAACCTTATCAAATTTAGGAGATAAATGTGTCATTCCAACTCTTTCCTTGACTTGGTTGATGAAGTGATTTTGATCACAATATCTCTTTTTATCAACCTTCATCCCATAAGATTGCAACAAAGGATAAATTAATTCTTGCCCTTCCTTAGCAATTGTCATAAAATCAACAAACACCAATTTGGAAGTTAACACTGAGCATTTCTTATTTTCCCTTAAGTGACATTTATCACTTTCATTTAGTTGCCAATTTATTTTCAAAAAGGAAAATCTATCAAGCACAACTCTAGGAAGGATGTGAGGCTACACTTGAACTCCATATATACCTTGATGACTATTGTGCTTGATTGGAGAAACCAGTCTCCCCAATTATGGTCAATACCAACATCAAGAGTTCTTTCCTTGGGTCAATACCTTTTTTGATAGCCTGGTGTTACTCTTGAATCCAATATTTTCCATTACCAATTGTAGAAAATAATTTTTAAATATAGTATTTAATTTTCTACTAGACATTGCATATCCCAAACATGTGTTCATCCTTGGACTAGTAGTGGCAATCCCTCTTCATTTTTGAAATCATAAATGCATGGTTGGGCTTCATATGGGTTTCCACTATACAAAAAAATGTTTCAAAGAAATGAAAACCATTTTAAATATATCACTCTATTGTATGTCTTGATTGCCATCTAACTTTTCTGAACTCCTTTTGCAATAAATGATGCAAAATCAAAACTCCTATTCATATTCTTGATTTGAATTATTTAGCAACAATCCCCATCAAATGTATGGTATTTGTACTTTGCGATCTACACACAAAGCTTGACATAAGGAAAAATAGGTGTTCACAAAATAATCCTCTAGATATCATAATTTAAAGGTTCAACCTCATTATTCTCTTGTCATGATCCTTGATCAGGTATTATGGGGCAACCATATTACCCTATAATTATGCTTATCCTTAGAATATTCTCTGCACAGTGAGTTAAAATCTATTGGAATCTTTTCCATTGAATTCAAGTTGAACACCATACATATGAAATTCTTATCAATTCTAGTGAGCACACCACCTTTGTTGTTCAAAATTAACTTGAAATCAACATCATAATTATTGGAAATTTCCCTTACTAGGTCTATGTTAACAAACACATTAGGCACTACTAGCCTACCAACATCCAAATTCCAAATATTTGATATGGGCCTTGTAGCATTACACCTCTTGAAAACCATACTTAAACAATTCCCAACCATGGAACGGAATAGGTGCATCTCTAATAGCTTAAACTCTACCAATCAACCTGTTTGAAAGAATTCTAGACCCTTGTGCAGGCTTTGACCTTTTTGACAAACCTAAGAGCTAACTAATGATATCCTCTTCCAATACCCTTTTCATTTTACTAATTTCAAATGATGTTCAACTCATTTTAAGATTTTGTGATAGAATTAGAGTTTATAATTAAATAAAAATTAGGATTTAAATTTTCAACAAAACTATCTTGAATTACTTACAAACCCTAACTATACCCTCACAATGTAGAAAACCTTGTTTTCAAATAACCATAAATGAAAATTTTGACTTACCTATTTTCAATTTGTAGAAACCCTAGTTTTTTGGGATAGGCAGAGCCTCTAGAGGAGCTCAAACAACTTAACTTATTCTCACAAACAACTTTTAGCTCGTATGAATGTGTAATTGAATGAAATCAATTCATCCATATCATGGTAGAAAACTATCACTTCTGTAGTTATGGCTGGAACGAGTGAAAACTATGAATTCTCCATAGCCATTTTCATGTTTGAAAGTCAGTCGATCTTGGTTGGAGGTGTTGTAATCAACAATGAGCACACATTGACTGTGTAGCACGTGCCCTTGTAGCGCATGGGTGCAACTTAAACTCTTTCAAATTTAATGAAATTGTGCCATGTTATGAAAATACGCTCTATTGATATCATGCCATCAGTATTTGATTTGAAGTCTTTGCATACAAGCAAAGCAATGATCGGAGAAGACATACAATTTTGCAAGGAATCAACTTTTACCAAACTACGCTGAAAGAAACACTTGCTCTACCAATTGAAAGATGACACATCGGCAGCGATAAGACATGACAATGACATAAAATGGAAAACACTTGCTGTATTCCAAATGAGCACAACTTCATGTTGTTCGACTTTTGAGAAGATATGTTGTGAAATAATATCATTATGTGATGTGTATGGTAGCAAAGATTGAGTGGGACCATTCCATCAGCCGTATAAAAGTGACTTAAGTGATTAAAAGTGCACATGCCGAAAATGATAAGGCTGGTAACTAGGAATTAGAATGCATGCCATATTAGAATATATGTCCCCTTAAAATATTAGCATGCATGGTATACAAATATTTCAAGGAAAAGAGACGGGGAGAAAGGAAAGAGGATATCCTTAGGAAGAATGTGTAGTTCCAAACAAGTCGTAGGTGGGATTGTACCACCATGAATGCTAATTTAGTAGCAAAGAAAGCTATAAGTGCCACATAGTAGATATAAATACAATATAAGAGGGGAGGTGTAAAAACCTCATGAGAGAATAGAAGAGAGAAAAATAGAGGTGAACTCCATATTATGTCCTTTTATTAAAAAGATATAGGTAATCATAATGTGATGACAAAGGTGCTATCATGTCATAACAAAGGAAAACTTCATATAACTAGCACTTGCACCAAGGGGTGCAAGGGTGATGCCGATAGGAAAATATATAGAATTAAACATAAAGAAGAATTGTAGTGTAAAATATATATAATCTATATACAAATTGTTTGTAATTTACATTTGAAGATTGGAAATCGAATGTTAGATTCGAAACAAGTTTAGTTGTGATTTGCAAATTTTAAAAGATGTATGACATATACAATCAATGTATGCTCAAATGTAGTTATAGAAACCAATTAATTTATTTTAGACTTTTTGTACTTGAATATTCTTTTTGTTTTAATTGGCCTTTTTTTTGTAGTTGATGAATGCAGTGGGTATTCTGTTCCATTTATTTGTGGGATTTGATGCTCTTCGAAGACATATATTAAGCCAACAAACGGCAGCAAGAACAAAATTGCTATGTCCATAAGCTCCAACTGTTGGTTGTCTGAATGAGCTGGACAACTATGCTTGCCTCTTTTTAACCTATAAGTTAGCACACAAGATGCAAAATATAAATCCTAGCTACCCACAAATGCTCAATAAAGAGAAGATTGTCAGATTAACTTTGTCTGCACCAGATGGATTTGCACTAAATATAATACTGTCTGCACATCACACACTGTTATTTATTTTTCTGTTTACAATATGTGTTTTAATTGGAATAGGCTGTCGTGGACTGCTCTATTTTTTCTAAAAAATTATGCTCAAGAAAACAACATGCTACAATCTATAGGAGAGGCACCTTTTTTGGTAGTAATAACATATAATTTATGAAGTAAATATCTGAATCTGTTGCAACTTCTAGACCATAGTACATAGTGTTGAACAGGCTTTAGAAAATCTTGATGACAGTCTTCTAATTCCTGATGATTGCAAAGGCATGTTCATATACAAAGCTTCAAGATACTTACATTCTTGAACCTGAATTTTTTTCATGCCACCTGAGCATGTAATAGAAGAAACTGGATGTTCCATTCCCCGTCTTATTTTGGAATCTAATCCATACATTTAATTATCCTTTAAAGCAGTGATGAACTCCACTTTTAGCAGCCCAAAAAAGACCTCTATATGATCCTTTTTGAACCTAGTTTGAGAGTTACAGTTAGATCTTTTAAATTTTGTTCATCAATTTAAATAGGCCCTGTTCCAATGGTTGTGGAATATCACCACAAATGTTTTAGGACAAGCATATCTAGCTCTGGAACTCATAGTTGCAGTGCCTGAGTCAATTTAGCTAAGAGATGCATGCAATTGTTGCATACATATCATGTCTCGACTCTTTTCAGGACAAATGAAAATACACTTTCCTTCAATCAAATGTAAAGCAAGAGATATTTCAAGTTATGCATAAGGAGTAGATGATCAAGTTAACTATTCATGACATAAGATTAGAAATATATTGTTGTTGCAGATTATTTCAGCACAAACAAACATATGTCTTTCAGAGAACTATTGGAGATTGACAAATAGCAAATAGTACTCTATTGTTGCATTATCATGGGTAGCACCAGCCCGTCAAAGATCATTTTTTGGGCTACCAGAACAGTAGGCTCTCCATCTTATTGCTGCACATTGGCCCACAAGACTAAAACTAGGCCATTATACTACTAAATAATTTAAATGGAATTCCCTATCAAACTTAGAATACCCTTAATGCTCATTTTGCTTCGTAATTCTTATTTTGGGCAAAAAGATTTTATGAGATACTCTGATATCCCAAGCATTGGAATGCAATCTAGATTAAAAACATCTTGCTTAAAGTCTCAAGGGCTTGATGAGTAATGTTAAAAATGGAAAGCCTTGAGTTCTACAAAGGTGAAACCCTTGAAACTTGAAAGCTTGTGGATGTTGCAAAAGTATGTAGTGGTTTAGCTTCATGGAAAACCACTATATTCTCTAGCTCCATCCTTGCATTCTACAACCTATGAAGGCTTTAACTGTATATGCTCCTACATAAATTGTTGTGCAGCAAACCTTATTTATCAATCACAACACAAACCAAGTACAACCATTCATTAAAATGCTTAAAGGGGCAACTGGGTCGAGTTCTTAACGGTAAAACAAGGCAGCTGGCTCGATTTTAACACTAAAAGGAGGTAGTTCAGGCGTTTTAAACCGTAAAACAAGCGCACACCCTTATTAATAGTTCTGCAGATATTTATTTGCATTGATTTATTCAAACAAGCCTGTATGTACGACGACTTTACTCCCCTCAAATTCAGCTTAATTTATTGGAAAGCATAGCAGATTTAGGCAAGATTTCATTACGCAAGAAAAGTTTGTTTGCTGATATTTGTTGAAGCGGGGTCAAGTTTCTTCCCGAAGAGACTAAAAGAGTTTTAACGGGAGATTAAAAGAGGTTTAACAGGAGTTGTATATCAAAAAAAAGAAGTTGTATATCGGTGTGAGATAGGTTTCGGCTGAACGTTCATTCTATATATAGCCTATCAGCTAATTATGTAGAAGTTTTCTCATATTATGATAGCAGCAATCTAAATTCCATAATAGAAGAAGAATAATAAATTATCTAGAATTGAATATTTTTTTGGGATAAAAGGTGCAAGCACCTAAAAGCATATATATTGAAAAATTAACATATAAAATTTACATAGAAACTCACAAGAAAAAAAAAGATAGCAAGAAGTGCAAGCTCTATAACAATGAAAAACAAAAACAATAGAGTAAACCTATAAAGAATTAATATTCATGAATCAAGATCATCACTAGAATAACCATAAAAAAATAAGATACAATTACGAAAACTACCGAAAACAACTAAGATTAGAGAACTTATTAATTAGCATCACCACCTTCTTCATCATTAACACAAACATCCTCAATTACAAGAAGCAAATGAGGAGGATGGAACAGTATGTTTATTGCCTAGTACATTTCTTCCACTTCGTCCATCGTAATCATTCCTAGCTCAAAGAAGTGTGAGCATAAAACTTTCAACAAAGATATTACAATTATTCTTAGACCATATTTTACAACATTATATACACATTTTATAGTAGGTTTATTTTCCATATTTAAGAGAAATAACAAGCCTTCGATAGACGCAAGCCCAAAGTATAGATCATAGTTTGCCAAGGCATAATTCAACATATCCCTTAAAGTGAGGACATCCTAGATGTATCTGTAGTCCAGAATTTTGAGAAATTAGCATCTTGAACAAGATCCATAATATTTGAGAGAAATAAATAAAGCACAAGGAGTCTTGTAAAAATTCTACCAAACCTCAAAATTCGCCTCCTCCACATGTTCACATTCCATCTTGAATACCCTTGCTAGAAAGTCTAAATCAAAGACACCGAGTATGGATAAGTCCCATTTAAGCACAGGGAAAAACATCCACTTTTCAATGGGTGAGAAGCCATTATGTAAAAGAAAACAACACGTAATGGAAAGAGGCTTCATGCAAACCTTCACAAATAGTTTGACTTGGCAATAGAGATTATAATTAATGAGTTTTGTTCGAAAAATATGAACTGCCCCAAATCCAATACAATTGAGTGAAAAATCTGAACTTCAAGTTGGGAGTATTACAACATCAAAACACACATGTCAACGATTGAAAAGAATAACTCAGGGATACCTTACGAAATGAAAAATACGTTGAGAGTTTCACACATGCCTACATAGGGGGAACAACCTCCAAAGTACATCTGCCAAATCAACAAATGAACATAAGAGAGGAAATGATTTCTCTCGTATAAGGAATCAAATCGTTAGGACTGATCTCTTTTCATGAAATTCCAAATTTAAGGATTAAGGTGAAGTGATATCACAAGCTAAGTTAGCTAAGAAATCAATCAATTGATTGTTTTTTTTATAACAATAATAACAACAAAAATATTTAAAATCATCAATGAATCATTAAGAGACTTACAAAATATTTTCAATTATTCAATTGGATAATCTTTTTGTTGAACTACATTGATGATGATCATGAAGTCACCCTCAATTACAAGTATTTTGACAGTCTCTTTTTTTCCAGAATCAAGCCCATCAAAAGAGCTTGTGCCTCTACAACATTATTGGTTCCTTTAGAAAGCTTTGACACCATTTCCAAGAGAAGTTTACCCTTACTGTCCCTAATAACACAACTAGCACCCAAATTCCTTGAATTCCGTTTGGGCCCTTTCAATCTTTGATTTGCTAGGGAATTGAACCAACAATTTTTGGTTTTAAAAGAGGCCAATATTTTGAAATGATAGAATTCCAATTAGAAAATCATTAGAAAATCATAAATCAGCACCTTTGAGAACTTGACACATAACACTCTCAAATATAAAGATTTCAATTTTAACCAAAACTTTTTGAAAAATTAAGAATTTATATTTGAATATTTGGTTATTTCTTTTGAGCCACAAACTCCATATCAAAATGGGAATGAGAAAATTTCTAAATGATGCAAATATTCAATGCATATGAAGGGAATACCAACTCATGAAAATATCCAAAATGGAGCTTAGAAGAAGATTTTACCATCTAAACTTTCTACATAACCAAGTTCAACATAAATTTGTAAAAGGACAATTTAATATGACATGATTGATATTTTTTTGTCTCCTAACATAATACACAATTGAAGGGTAGTTCTATTCCTAATTTTACTAGTCATGTACTAATTAGAAACTTATCATTTAATTCCAACCAAGAGAAAGCACCAATTTGGTAAATAGATTTTTACCCAACATAAATTATGAGGTTAGCTTGTTTCTCTTTTCACACTAGCCATTAGGGCCATATAACCATTTTTGATGAAAAGAGTATCCACTTTTAGAAGGATTCCAAATTATTTGATCTTGCATAGCAGAGAATATTTTTTTCTTTTCTTAAGAATAGAACAAAGACTTGATTTTTTTGAGCTTGGGGAAATGAATAGTCCTATAATTTTTTCCATTAAGCCTTTGAGATGAAAAGAATTAAAGAGATTTAAGAATTATTTTTAACCTTATCATCCCATTGCTAATTTAATAGTTAAGTTATTTAAGGTGAGATAAATATTATAGGAATCTTCTTGAAATAAAGTAGAATCTCTATTATGAATTGTTGGTGATAAATGTGGTAAATTACTTCTCTAAATTTTATGATAAAATTCCACATTTTAGAGTCTATTAGTGGATTAGAGATAAAAATAAATTCTTATTAGGTTCGAAGAATCAAAGTATTTTTCTTGCATAATTTTACACTATTTTGTCTATATATTTTTTAACATATGCCAAGTAAGCTTAGCCTATAAGGAAATTTTTTGAGCCTCTATGTTCTAAATACCTACACATCCATACTTTTTTTATTTGCAAATTTTCTCAGAAGAAATAAGAGTGATTTTACTTTTTCCTTGAGTGTCCATATTTCCATTCCATAATAATTTTCTAAAATCTTTTTCATTTTTTAACAATTCCTTTTGGCATTTTAAAAATAGACATCATGTAAAAAGGGATTTTTGAATAAATACATGTTCAAACATTAACCTACCTTGGATCATGTGTAGACCTTGGACCTTTAAGTGCCAAGACCCATTTTTAAACATGTTTTGGTGATCTTTTAATGATTGAAATTCAATATGCAATTGTTGGCTATTATGATCTAATATTCAAGAAATTAGAGAAGAAATCTATAAAACCTAGTATTTTCATCAATTCAAAATTGGAACATAAGAACATAATCTAAAGAGTATTAAAGCAAGAAAAGTTGAAGTCTTGGAGCAACACTATTTGTAGTTGTAGGTCTTCAAGTCCATTTACAAATTTTGATCAAGCGTTTGTCATATAATTGAAGGTTGATGCCAATAGAAGGATATGGTGTCCATTCTAAGTGTGGGAGATCTGGATTTGGATATTTCCTTTAACCTAATGACTTGTTTCCTAGTATTCTCATCCTCGAGCTTCATTCTACTAGCAACCTACAACAAGGTATCATTGTGTTTCAAATTTATTTGGGGTGTTTTAACCTCTCACTTAGTGAATATTATCATTATTGAATATAGGAATCATAATCTAACACACTTGAGTAGGGTTTCTTTGCATGCTAGCTCACAACAACCTTAGATTCACTTAAGGTACATATGTCCTTACCCTTCTTAGATCTTCCTGCAAACTATGGTTTTTATTTATGTACTTTCAAGAATTTGCATTTAATGTTCTTTAGGTCTTATAGTTCATTTAGTTTGAGCATTACATATCATTTCAGTTTGGTTTCAGATCTATAGACTATTGTATTAAGAACTTGTTAGAATCCAAGATCACCTGCATGCAATCACTTGTTACATGCAAAAGACATGCAAAACCAACAAGATGTTCTGTAAACCTCAAAGTGTAAAATGCATTATGAGAATCTCAAATATTACAAAGAGATCAATCCTTATGAAGGAGATCAAGAAACCCTAAAAGGAAACCCTAGTGTGCACACTTAATAATTAATCAATTATTAATGTGCCTAAGTTTAGCTTAAGCAACTAGAGGAATAAGTGACTTAATTAATTAACCAGTATGATATAATTAATTAAGCATATAACTTATTACTCTAACAAAACTTAGATCCAGGTCTGATTGACTCACCTTTGGGGTTGAAAGTCAATCTCTATTCCTTGTGATCTTTTTCCTAATGAAATACCTTAGGGAGAGGAATAAATAGAGAAAATACCCCTTATTCATTAAGAAATCCTTTTCCCAACATTTTACAAGTACATTACAAAATCAAGATTATAATATAACCAAAATAAAACAAAAATTGAAAACTAAGAAACAAAATTTATTCTCCAAGCTTCTCCACAACTCCAATCATGACCATGGTGATATGCTCACCACCCAACCAGGTGGATCTTGGAGGTCCACACCACTAGATTAGGAGGTGATAAAATGGACAATCAATCACACCAACTTCAAACACATACGGTGTAGAACAACCAACCACAATAAAACATGGTTTCACAAATATATTTTGGTCTCACAAAAATAACCTAACACATTAGAGAAATGAAAGTAAAAGAAAAGGATTGCCTTCACTTTGGTCCTCGAAAATGAAAAAGTGGGGTTCAGGATATAAACAACCACAAGTAAACACTTATCTCTGATGGATTCCACTCATTAAGCATCCCCATCAAAACATTATGAAACCATAAGTGTTTGGAAAGAAATGCACATGATATCTCAGTTATCTCCAAAATCATGCCCCTGCTAAGTTGCAGAACTTAGCACTTTGGTGTAACATTGAAACATTCCTAGGCCTATGGGTTGTCTAAACTTGGAATGGATATTTAGAGAAGGTTTGCTCCTAAGGTACTCACCTAAACTATTTTCTAATGATGCTTCATGATTGGATGATAATCCTCTGCTTCTTTTGATTTTTGAGATGTTGCAGGACTGTTTCAATGTCATATGATAGTACACTATATGTTTTGTTGAAACTAAATTGTATATGATGAGAAAACGTATCTTGAGCTCTAACACCAAATTTTCTCAACTTTTGTAGGCATTTTGGAGCAATGGAGCAACCTTCTGGAGGACTTAGGAGCCGTCTAGAGATGCAATAGATCAATGTCCATCCTCGCCACCCAGGAAATGATGGATGCCTTTTTTTTTTATATGCTCTTCTTTTCTTCAAATGTATAGCCTACTTTAGTATTGCATTGAAGGAGTCAATCCCACGACTTGTGTGGGGCACTATACACTTGTAATTATCAATAAAATATAGTTTTTATGTAAACACTTTTTTGCAATCTTTCTCTTGTGTATATTTGCATAATAAAATGCAATCAATTTGATAATTCTTTGTGCATGTGAATGGAAAATAACATAATTCAATGTGTACCTTTTATCTTTTATTTGCAAACACAAACTTAGCTCTACCTGATTGAGTTGGAAGCAAAATAAGGTAACATTTTTGGTGACATCTGCTATATGTTGCCTACTAAACATCTTGACCAGTTGCTTGAGCTTATCCATTGGGCACATGAGTCAATAGTGTGTCGCAAAAAGTGTCATCTTGACACTTTTCACTCATTTAGGCCTTTTCCCTTGGATTTTGGCCCGATTTTGCTTAGATCTAATGTAATGTGGACAACACATTCACAGTAGGCCTTGAAGGCTTGTAAATCAATAACAACCTAATGGTGTTTTACAACTTGGTGTTGTGAAGTGTTGTAACACATCTTCCCACTTTTCTAAGACCCTTTCAACATAATCCATCTAAACAACCCCTTTTCACCTCTTACCAAGCCTTATGTCAAAGTGTTGTAAGGTGTTGTAACACATTTTCACACTTTCCTAGGCTTGTCATCAACAAATTCACCCTTTCTTATATTAAATTGGCCCCTTAATATAATTTTAGGCCTGACTTAAGTGTGTTTCGGGGGACAATCCCATTAATCATTATTAACCACCTTTTAAATCTTGACAACCACTTGAATTTGTCCAAGTGGACTAAGTCACCATCTTGGGCGACTTAGTCCCTTTTGACATAAAAAATCAAAATTAAAACAAATTTCTAGCGGGGTTTTGCCTCCAAAACCCTAAGGTCGGCCTATAATGTGTTATTTTTGGGGAATTAGGGCATATCATGTATAAATAAGGGTTTTTCTCCTCATTTTATCTGTTCTTCTACATCACTCTCACTCTCTCTCACATTCTATCTTCACAAGCACTCAAGCAATTAATCTTCTCAAGCAAGCATTCAAACACTAAGCATTTCAGACAAAATCCATTGGAGTTGATCACTTGCACATCTTCAAACTTCTTCAACAAGGGCTTGGTGAGTGTTTACATTTGCATGTTATTCAATCATCTTTCCCTTTTTAATCTATTTCATTTGGGTTTGATTACCAACATGGGGTTTGACTAAGGCAAACCCCTATTCTCTAACCCTAACACCTTTACCCTCTTTGCATGTGTGCTTTGTTGGTTTGTATTCAGATTAGTCAAAGAGTAAGGTACAAAAAGGTGTCATCTTTCCATCCACATCATTCCAAGTCAACAAACCCTAAGAAGGAGCTTGAAGACAACTTGCAGGTCACTTTCTAAAGATTTAGACATGGGGCTTTGTCAGAAACAAATGTACAAGTGGGTACCTACAAATTCCAACCTCAAGACTCCCGAAAGTCCCAAGTGGAATAAGTCACCATCATTGGCGAATTAGTCCCAGTACCAGGCCTGAAAAGTGGTTTATGTGTTTTTGGATACCCATTTTCTAGAAACCTGTTTCGATAAAGTTTCCCGAGGAGACTAAGTCGCCCAATCTAGTGTAAGTGTCTCAGTCAACATTTTTAGCAGAATTTGGAAGATTCCAAAGCTCCTCTTCATCAACCTTCAATTTCCAGGTGCATCATTTATGTTTTCTTTAGTTCTATTACAATTTGCATGCATTTTAGGTCATTCTTAGGTCATTTTACATAGTGCTTTCAATACATTTGCATTACATTATTAGTTTACATTTCATTACTTTGCAACACTTTGGCACACACACACATCACACCTATTCCAAATCCTAATCTTGAATGAAACACCAAGAATACATTAGTGTGAAAGAGGTATTATACCAACCAAGCTTCTAGGTGAAAAACCCTAGGAGCCTATTAGGGAATCCTCTTTCCCTATTTCATTTTTAGTGGTTCAAATAGAAAACTTTCAAAACTTGAAAAAGAGTCTTGTATATTACTGCAACTCATCATAACAATGCATGACACCTTGAAAACTTATTCCAACAACTAAAACTCATACTAAACTAACTAACTAACTGTGCAAAACAACACTTGGAGGAATGGAAAACTAACCCTACTCCCCACTAACCAAGAAAGACACCAACTCAAATGAAACCATTCACTAGTTGGATGAAGTAGCTGCCTTTTCTATAGAATTTACAATGTTTTCCATGCTTTTGGACAATTACATGGAAATGAAAAATGGACAAAAGGCCAAGAAACAACTACACCATATCCGAAAAAACATATACAAGCTCACTAAACTTTTCATATGGAATATAATCACTATTTCCCTGAGCTGGAAAAGTGACTTGAATCTAATCTTCTTCAACTGCACCTTCATGCTTGAGTGCAAGCATGGAAGGAATATTCTTGTTGGCCTCCATTCTGGCTAGATGCCTAATTGGACATCCAATTGGCAAGACAAACTTGGAATTGCTCTTACTGGTTTCACTCTTGTCAACTAACTCAACCACAACTGTTTCTTGCTTTGGTTGAATCATGCCTTCAATGTCGTGATCCTCTGCAACCAAGCTATCCTCATTTTTTTTTCTCATGGATCAATACTCTAACAATGTCACTTTCATGCTCTAGTTGATAACAACTTGTCAATTTTGTTAGCTCACATACACTTTCTACCTCAATAATAATAGCTAAAGGAAGTTAAACAAATAAGTCAATCAAATATTGAGTTTCAACACCCTCTTTTGCCTCTTCAACCCACTGTCCCACATTTTCACCTTCAAAAGACAATTGTTTGACATCTAAATTTGAAAAAAAAGTTTCAAGATCCTCCTAAAAACAATCTTCTTCAATCTCATTTTCATTTTGTTGTGGGAGTGGGTTGTTTATTACCTTTTTGTAGCTCTGTGGAAGAGTCAAAACATCAAAGTTTTGAACTACTTCATGTTGTTCTGCAGCTGACATGGCTATGATACGAATTTCAACCTCTTCTGGACAAGAAGTCTAATTTTCTTGAGACTCTTGAGGTTGAACAAGCTTTGGAGAAGGTTGCTCATGAGAGGATGTAGGATGAACCTACTCAAGTATAGGTTCATTGAAGCATAATGTATTGAACATAGGAATTCCTTTTTCAAAAAATGAATTTGGAAATGAAAGGGCTGATTGAGCTTCTTATTTCTCCACCTCTCTTCCAAGCTCTTCCTCATGTTTCCTTTTCTGTGCCAACAACTCCTGTTCATGAAAATGGGCATTGTAAGCCAAATCCTCCTATTGTAAAGCATATTATTGCTGCCTCTTGATCTCATTTAGTTCCTTGGTCCAATCAAATAATATGCTTTTTATATTAGCAATCTCTACTTGTTCATAATTTTGGAGCTGATTAGGATAAGGCTTCCAAGATGGCTGTGCAGGGGTGGTGATGAGTCTAGTTTTTGGGTTATTTATGGGTAGAATCCATGGTCTATTTGCTGAAGTTATCATGAACTTTAATATTACATGCTAGCACTTTTATATAGTTTCTTTCAAACCTTTAGAAATTTGGGTTTAATTCCCTCTCTACCAGTTTTAATGATATTTGACTTATTATGCGAACTATCTATATTAATCTTGCATGCGATTGATGGATTTTCTTTAAGATAATTTTAGCTATGCAGTTATTATTCGTATTGACATTGCCATGCAAACTTTATTGGAAATGCTAAGTTAAGGAATGCAACCACCAACTGCTCATGCAGAGGATGTGCACGATGGCCGACTAGATAATGACGATAGAAGATTCCCTTGTCAGTCACATGTAACCACCCTATGCTAATCTTTAACGACATTGAGAAATGTGAGCATTAATATAGTGGTCGAGTCCACTTTTGGACCTGCGTGTCTGAATGGTTTCCCATGCATGCATAACCACTCTTCCACTCTCTTTCCTGCTTTCCCTAAATGGCGTCCTCTCAATTAGTGGGTTTTGACTGCCCTGTTGTTGATAAATAAGGTTTGGATCCTCCTTCTTAAGGATTTTATCACCAAATTATTATATAAGCTGAGAATACTAGACACACTCTTTTGTAATTGTATTTTTCCAATGAATGAAATGAGATTCTGAATTGAGCATCTAAGTTTAATCTAAGTTTGTATTGGTTTTAGAGGATACTCATCCAAGGGGGCCCACTTGGTGAGTAATCTGTTAGCTTAGATAGATTAGCATTATATTTTTTTTAGTACTTAGAAAGAATCTGACATTGACCGTTCCTACAACCATTAGAAGTCCATTATGTGACTGTTCCTATAGCCAAGGCGGGCATAGTAGTTTCCTGTTTGCCGCTCAAATTTTCATTCCTATTATGCAAGCTCAGTTTAAATTTGATTGAGTGATGTTCAACATTTTCTTTGTTTCCTTTCAAGCAATTTACTTTCAGTATTGAGTCTTTCCTAGTTGTAGATTGAAGGTGACTACTTTGAAGTTCTTAGTGCACATACTATGCTGACCCATTTCAAGTTCATGTCCTTGGGTTGATAATTTAAATGTACCTTCATGATGGTTAAGATGGCTATTTAGGTTGGATGTCCAATCTCTGAATCATGAATGTAAAGGCTTAGTTGTTAAAATCATTGTAGGAGGCTGAGATTTTTGGCATCGTTGTCGGGGATGGTGTCAAACTAGGGAGTCATTGGTAGTTTTTTTGTTACAGTATTTTTGGAATTTTCTCTTAGTGTTAGAAGTTATGACCCACTATTCTTTCTCACCCATTCTTTGTGTGAGTTGGCTCATACTGAGTTGATACCACATGCATAGAAGAAGGGATGCTTATGGGAGATTTCTTCCTAATAATCCAAATCCATTTCAGCTAGTAGAGCTTCCAAATTTGCCTAGAAATGAAGAAGAAGAAGAGCCACAACCCTTTGCTGAGATATTCCCTGACTTGACCAGTTTTGAAGTTTCCCTTGAAGATCAAAATCCTGTTGAAGAACCTTTTCTGGAATTCCATCAAGCAGGCATGGCTGATGTAAATGGAGACAGGCCTAACAAGAAGAACCAACCAACTTTCCCTTTTACCATTGCTAAACAAAATGAAATAGACAACCTCAAGAATATCCCTGCTTCAGTCCTTCCTAAGTTCTATGGACTTATCAAAGAAGATCCTGATACATTCCTGTTTGAGTTTGATATACTTTGTAGAAGCTATGACTATACCACTGATGCCCACAGACTTAAGCTATTTCCTACCACTTTGAAAGAGGCAACATTGAGATGGTTTATGGGCCTTGGCAAAAACACTATGAAAACTTGGGAAGATATGAAGACAAAGTTCCTTGAAAAATATAAGGAGTATTGCAAGGGTAGTGATATGAGAGGAGGTGACATTTTCAGAATGCAACAAAAAGAAGATGAGAGCCTAGAGGATTTCATTTCAAGGTTTTTGTTTTGTCTGCATAAATCTCCGCATCATACACTCAATGAAGACTCACAAAAGTTGCTTTTCTTGAGAGGAATTAGTCAAAGATGCACTGATGCCTTGGACCTGATGGCAGGAGGAGATATCACTCAAGTCCCTTGGGAGGATATCAAGAAGATATGCCAGAACTATTCCAGGGAAACTTCAAAGAAAGGAAGAGCCTACCAATCCTCTATGGGTAAGTCATCCAGCAGTAGAGTCTCAAGGATGGAGATTACTAATTTATTGACAAATTTCAAGCAAGATATCATTAACAATCTAGCTAATCAAATAGATACACTTCAAGCTAAGAAGAAACATGAGGAGGTAGAGGCAATATTGACAAAATATTGTCCCAATTGTAGACAAAAGAAGAAAGACTACAAATGCAAGGTGATAGCTAACATTGATAGTAAGCAGATTCCACTTGAATTCAAACCAATCCAGACTGAGCAAGACCAAGTCTAATTTATTGCATAGAAAAGGCAACGGGCTTCAAGAAAAGGTATGCCACTAGATCCATTATCTTTTGCTGAACCATATTTTAATTCTTATTCATCTGGTAACTAGTGGCAACCACCTTGTCCATCCAATTATGGAGGATATCCACCACAGTCTTGGGGTAACCCTCCAAATGCCTTGTCTAATTATCAAATTTCCTCACCTCAGTGGCAACAACCTCAGGGGAATTGGTAGTAGTTTCAAGGACCTTGGCAACCACCTCCAGGAAACTGGCAACAAACATCTCAATGGAGAGGTGGTCAACAATGGGTAAATCAGACAACTAGCTACATGCAACCATCTTCTCAACCCCAACAACCTACTTTAATGCCTCCTTCTACTAATTCCAATGAAAATGTACCCAAACCTACTTAGTTACCAGCCCAACCCATAACCAATCCAAATAATAAATCACAATAGTAGCCGATATAGTTTGCTGATCCAAATCATTTCCCTGCATATGTTGTGAGTTTAAGTGACATACAACTACATTCAAGAACACACCCATCAAATCCTTCCACCCTCATTATCACTGAGCTTCCTATGGAAGAGCAAGAAGAATCTTTGACTAATCCCACTCAGCCTTGTGCACCTCAAAATCCTAAACCAACTCCAACCAAGCAAACAACACAAGAGCCACCATTCCCCCAGAGATTGGAAGTGGCCAAGAAAAAGGAAGATAAGGGGGAAACCACTTTTGATATTCTAGATTAGATGATACACTTGGCGGGTATCCCATTATCCTTGGTTGGCCATGGCTAGCAATTGCAAATGCTTATATTGGATGTTGGTCAGGTGATATGACCATTTCTGATGGCATGAACACTAAAAAGCTTGTTCTTTATCCTCCTGCTCAACCATCCCATAATGAAGATAGATTTGTATGGCCACATATTGGTGAAGAGGCCAAAGATGTTAACTCTATGGCACAACTTATGATGCTAGGAATAAGTCCTTTCCTACAACTTCAAGATGAAGATGAAGTGTTATCTAGTATCATTCAAAACCATTGTCAAGTAGAGGAGGCATCACCCACTCATGTGTCTAGTTCTACAAACCTCATACAAAAACTTTTGTCAGTTCTACCTGATTCTCCTACAACCAATGTTCCCACAGATAGAATTCCTACAACCACTCTTCCTGCAACCTTTATCTCTGTGGATGGACTTCCTGCAACCACTATCTCTATGGACGGACTTCCTGCAACCACTCTTCTAGCAACAAAACTTCCTACAGTAATAGGTATGTTCCACCCAATGCTGCCACATGAACTTAAGGTACCATGTATTAATGAAGAAACTATGATTGATTTAGTTACAACAGTACAAGTGTGTGAAGGAAAATGTTTGAATATCAATAGTAAATTGAGTGAAGGACAACAGTTGACATTGGAAAATTTGTTGAAAGCCCATCAAAAATAATTTTCCTAGGAATACCATGATTTGAAGGGACTCGATCCAAAGCTCTGCACTCATAGGATATATATCAAAGATGATTGCACACTTATAAGGAAGACACAAAGAAAATCAACCCTGCATTAAGAGAGATTGTCAAAATATTAGATGCAGGATTTATCTACCCAATTTCAGACAGCCAATGGGTGTCTCCATTGGTGATTGTGCCTAAGAAGGAAGGAAAATGGTGAGTTTGTGTCGACTATAGGGAGCTAAATGCTACTACTAAGAAGGACCATTTTTCCTTGCCTTTTGTAGATCAAGTCCCAGAATCTCTTGTAGGTAAGTAATACTTCTTTTTCCTTGATGGATTCAGTGGTTACAATCAGATTCAAATTGCACCAGAAGACCAAGAGAAGACTACATTTACATGTACATGGGGGACATATGCCTATTCAGTACTTCCCTTTGGGTTATGCAATGCACCAACAACTTTTTAGAGATCAGTCATCAACATATTTTCAGACATCTCCCTTGACTGCATGGAGATTTATATGGATGATTTTACTACCTATGGTGCAAATTTTGATGAAGCATTGGAAAATTTGAAGAAAGTTATATAGAGATGTGAAGACCAGAATCTATCTCTAAATAGTGAGAAATGCTTCATGATGATGCAAGAGGGAGTAGTACTTGGCCACTACATTTCACACCACGGTATTCAAGTTGACCTTGCAAAAATTGAGGTAATTGGTAATCTGCCCACACCTGCAAAACAAAAGGATGTTAGGAGTTTTCTAGGCCATGTAGGGTATTATAGGCATTTTATTAAAGATTTTAGCAAGATAGCAACACCACTGTATGCTCTCTTAACTAAAGATGTTGAGTTTCAATGGATAAAAGGTTGTGATAAAGCATTTTTTTATTTAAAGACAACTTTGACTCATGCTCCTGTACTTAAGGGACCTAATTGGTAAATCCCATTTTACATCCATATTGATGCCTCAAATTATTCCATAGGAGTAGTCTTAGGACAAAAAGAAGGACCTATTGAAAATGCAATTTACTTTATTAGCAAAAACTTGCAAGGGGATGAATTCAATTACATAGTAACAAAGAAATAGATGTTGGTAGTGATCTATGCCTTGAATAAATTCAGGTACTATATAATAGGTTACCAGATCTTTGTACACACTAATCATGCAACCATTAGATACCTCATGAACAAACCCTTAATCTCAGGAAGGTTGGCCAAATGGTTGTTGTTGATGCAGGAGCTTGACATAACTATTGTGGACAAACTAGGGAAGGCCAACGTTGTTGTGGATTTTCTTTCACAGATGACCATATCAAAAGATAGTCGAGACATAGATGAATCCTTCCTTGATGAGCATCTATTCTCCATTAGTGTGTAGAAACCCTTGTATGTTGACATAGCCAATTACCTTGTGGTAGGGAGAGTTCCCCCTCACTTCTCTCCAAGAGAGACAAGAGTGTTGATTGAAAAATATTTCCCTTTTTCATAGATAACTGGATGCCTATTTTATATTGGACCAGATCATGTAATAAGGTGGTGTGTGAGGGAAGATGAGACCTACGATATCCTACATGCATTCCATGATGAACCATGTGGAGGACACTTTGCAGCCAAGAGAACAACAATGAAAATCTTGAACACATGATACTATTGGACTACACTCCACAAAGATGCAGGGAGATATACAAGGAAATGTGATAGATGCCAAAGGATGGGTAGGCCAACAAATTCAGATGAGATGCCACTCTATCCCCAAGTAGTGGTCACTCCCTTTGACAAGTGGGGATTGGATTTTGTGGGACCCATTGATCCTCCATCTAATTGTAAGTCTTATATTCTAGTATGCATTGATTATGTAACTAAGTGGGTAGAAGTCAAAGCCATGAAACATGCAAGAGACAACAAGGTTGTGTAATTTCTTTATGAATAAATTTTTACATGGTATGGAGTGCCCAGAGAAATAGTAACTGATTAAGGAGCTCAATTTACCTCAACACTTGTTTCAACATTAGTTAATGAGTACAACACAAGGCATACAAAGTCTACTCCTTATCACCCTCAAGAAAATGGACAAGTTGAGGTGAAAAACAGAGAGATTGAGGCCATCCTAACCAAAATAGTGCATATTCACAGAAAGGATTGGGCAAATATATTGTTAGAAGTAGTTTGGGCCTACAGAACCACCTAGAAGACAACCACATGCTTCACCCCATTTGAGATATTGTATGGGAAGACAACCATGATGCCTATTGAGTTCGAGCACAAGACCCTCAGAACTGCAGTTGAATTAGGAATGGAAATTTTTGAGGCACAAAAAGAAATGATCATGTAGCTGAATGCATTGGATGAGATGAGGAAATCAACCCTACACCATAGTGAAGTAATGTAGAATCAAAGACTCAAATGGCATGATAAATTTATCAAAGAAAATAAGTTTCAGCCAAGTGACTGGGCATTTCTTTATGACTCACGATATCAGGATAATGCAGGAAAATTGCAGACAAGGTGGCTAGGGCCATATGAAGTTGCTGAGGTATTTCCTAATGGAGTTGTGCAACTCACCACCATTGACCCTATCAAATTCAAATTACTAGTCAATGGGCACCATCTTAGATTATATCATAATCTAGCTTCCAAAGAAGAGTTCATGCAACAATTTATCTAGTATGCAATACCCGAGCACAATTATTGCAACCGAAGGCACTGGACCTAGTGTCCCTCCTTCCGTCTGATTCAAGTACGTACTTGTCATAATAAAGACTTCTAATTTTGTAGAAGTTCATTTCTCCACCCATCTGCCCATCTGTACCACCTTTCTCTCTTTTCCATCACTTCATTCCACGTCACTCCATTTCACCTTATCATCATTAATTGCTCAATTATTACTTAAAAAGGCAAGTGGTAATTTCTCTGAGATAATTGCAATGAATTCTCTACACCATCATGTTTGTACACCCTCAGGTATGCACACATTAATTGCATTTTTAATTATCTTTTAGAGCCTTTCATTTAATTACTATACGTTAGTATGGATGTTCACATACTCCCCCTATCAAATCGTTGTTGCCATTTCACATGTGTGGACACATGCCCAAATTTAGGTTGGGGGGAGGGGTGCGAAAGATGAAAATTTATAACCATATGTCAGTCCATGACCTTTCCAAGCTAATTTAAAATTTCAAATATGATCTGATGTGACACTAAATTGCTGCCGCCATTTCCTTTCATCATAACCTCCTTTATTACCATTTCTTGCCCTGTCATAATCTTCAAATGCAAATGGTAATTGCTAAAAACAAAGTAAAGGAATCCAACCGATAATTCGGCTAGCAGGTGTGTAGGAAGGAATTTTCTTACAAACGAGAGTCATAGAAGGAAATCTTGCAGAGTAACAGATTGGTTATAGACAATGGGAGGCAGACTCATCCAAAATGAGCCCTCATCTCATGACACTTTTTTGCAGGATGCACAATGTCTGGCAGCATTTCAAAATTGTGGCTGGATGGATTATTTTTTGAAACTGGACGGTTTCGATGAAGGGATTACATTGGAGTTTGCCCAGACATTCTCAAATGGAAAATCCATAGTGAAAGGGCTCGAGGTCGTCGCAACATAGGAACAAATTGCAGAGGTATCAGGGTTGCTAGCTAAGGGTGAACCTTCCCCCGTTTCGAGAGACGCTAGGTCAACCAGGGCTATATTCATAGTGCATGGTGATCCCCCGATCACTATTAACAAACAAAGTGCTAAGAGACTCTCTCTGCTTGAGCCATGGAAGCAAACAACCATCTACATGATCAAATATATCACTTGTGAGGGTCGACTATCGAACCTACATTTGGTGCATTTCAAATTATTGAGTCATATGAGGCATGGGAGGAGGATGAACGTACCTAATATCATGTACAACCTTCTCTCCATCATGGTGATGAAAAATCAGAAAGGTAGGGATAACTCCATTTGCCACCATTATCTAATTAAATAATTGGTTCTAAAATATCTGCATGATGGAACACCTAGAATTTCCTGGGAGGATTTTATAAAAATTGATCAGTTCAGACCTGAGCAGTCGTAACCTAGGGTTTCATCTTGAGCACATAGGTCTAGAAACAAATTAAGCATGGCTGAAGCCACCCCTAGTGCTTCGACCTCTGGTGCTGATATGACTCCTCCTATAGCAAAAAGAACTATAGACATTAGTTCCTCGAAAATTGAGCACTCTGGAAGAAAAAGTTCTTCCTCAAATTTGGATGATGATGTTCCACTTGGGACCCTACTGAGAACTAGGGCCTAGGAAAGAAGGGCACATCCAGAAAAAGGGAAAGGAAAAGTGAAAACCCAGTCTGTAGATAGAAATGTGCCAAGTACTAGAAAGAGAAAGGTTGGCACTATTCATCTTACAACCAAAGAAAAACATGTTAGCCCTTCTGAGAAATCAACACCTGTTGTTAATATGCCTTCAAGAGAAAGCCCTAGGCATAAAAGGACGTCACATGAGAGTGCAGAGGCCCCAATGGGGCAAGAAAATGTTAAAGAAAAGGATGTGTTTGAAGAAGCAAAAAAAATGACCTTGGCAGATCTTGCTACCATTGCAGAAGAAATAGAGATCCGAGAACATGAAGAAAGTCCAAAGTTCCTACAACAAAATCAAGAGCCCTTGCAGAAAGATCAATAGTTCCTGCAGCAACTGTAGGAACAAGAAGAAGAAGCCATGACCAAGCAAAAACATAACTCTTCCCCTGCTGGAGGACCAACAAAATGTTAGGTTGGGGGGAGTGATGAGTCTATTTTTTGGGTTAATTATGGGTAGAATCCATGGTCTATTTATTGAAGTTATCATGAACTTTGATATTACATGTTGACATTTTTATATAGTTTCTTTCAAACCTTCAAACATTTGGTTTTAATTCCCTCTCTGCCAATTTTAATAATATTTGACTTATTATGTGAACTATCTATAATAATCTTACATGTGATTGATGGATGTTCTTTAAGATAATTTAGCTATGTAGTTATTATGCATACTAACATTTCCATGCAGACTTGATTGGAAATGATAATTTTAGGAATGCAACCACCAGCTGCTCATGCAAAGGATGCACGCGATGGTCAACTGGAGAATGACGATAGAAGATTCCTTTGTTAGCCACATGTGACTGCCCTGTGCCGATCTTTAATGACATTGAGCAATGTGGGCATTACTGTAGTGGTTGAGTCCATGTTTGGACCTGCGTGTCTGAACGGATTCCCCTGCTTGCGTAATCGCTCTTCCATTCTCTTTCTTGCTTTCTTTAAATGGCATCCTCTTAGTTAGTGGGAGTTGAATGCCTTGTTGCTGATAAATAAGGTTTGGATCCTCCTTCTTAAGGAGTTGATCACCAAATTACTGTATAAGCTGAAAATACCAGACACACTCTTTTGTAATTGCATTTTTCCAATGAATGAAATGAGATTCTGAATTGAGCATCTGAGTTTAATTTAATTTTGTATTGGTTTTAAAGGATACTCATCCAAGGGAGCCCACTTGGTGAGTAATCTGTTAGCTTAGATAGATTAGCATTAGATTATGTTTAGTACTTAGTAAGAATCTGACATTGACTGTTCCTGCAACCACTAGAAGTCCATTCTGTGACTGTTCCTGCAACCAAGGTGGGCAAAGTAGTTTCCTGTTTGCTGCTCATATTTTCATTCTAGTTATGCAAGTTCAATTTAAATTTGATTGAGTGATGTTCAACATTTTCTTTGTTTCCTTTCAATCAATTTAATTTTAGTATTAAGTCTTTCCTAGTTGTAGATTGAAGGTGACTACTTTGAAGTTCCTAGTGCACATACTGTGCTGACCCATTTCAAGTTCACACCCCTGGGTTGAAAATTTAAATGTACCTTCATGATGGTTAAGATGGGTATTCAGGTCAGATGTCCAATCTCTGAATCATGGCTATAAAGGCTTAGTTGTTAAAATCATTGTAGGAGGCCGACATGTGGGTAGGTGGCAAGTATATTGAACTTGTTGGTTCCTTTGTGTAGTAAAGGCATTTGGATAAAAACCAGTAGTATGTTCATTGTGATAGGGCTGATAGGAGGGTATATGAACAAAATTTTCATGGAATGGAGGTGAAAAGGAAAATTGTCCATGAAACTTTGACATATTAAATCATTGAAAAAGTTGGAAAACCTTCTTGGAAAAATTGCTTTGAAATTAAAGCAAATCAACATTTTCTCTATAAATTAAATGTACTAGCAGTTAGTCTATTAAATCTAGTAGATTCAAACTTGGAGTACCCAGATATGCAAATTTCAACCTCTTAAAGGTCTAAAAATTACTGGTTGCATATCAAAACCAACAATAAGATGTGTTCTTTGAACTATTTGATCCAAACAGTCCCACCGGGCATGCCAAAAACTGTTATCTCTAAAATTGCGCCCTTGCTAAGTTACATAACTTAGCACTTTGATGTAACATTGGAACATTCCCCAGGCCAGTGGGTTGCCTAAACTTGGAATGGACCTCCAGAGAAGGCTGGCTCTTAAGGTACTCACCTAAACT
>CM021108.1:471121839-471196200 GCA_007115665.2 Sequoiadendron giganteum | reverse complement strand
CTTTTTATATGCTCCTCTTTTCTTCAAATGTATAACCTACTTTTGTATTGCATTGAAGGAGCTAATCCCATGGCTTGTGTGGGGCACTATACACTTGTAATTATCAATAAAATAAAGTTTTTATGCAAACACTTTTTTTCAATCTTTCTCTTATGTACCTTTGCATAATAAAATGCAATCAATTTGATAATTATTTGTGCATATGAATGGGAAATAGCATAATTCAATTTGTACCTTTTATCTTTTATTTGCAAACACAAACTCAACTCTACCTGATTGAGTTGTTGGAAGAATGAAGAAGAACACATCTCCTAATGCAGCTTTTGTGTTGTCATTGATGTCACCATGATATATGAGTTGCAATTGCAAGCTCAAAGTCAAAGTTGATTCGGTATTTTGAACTGGTATGTAGAAATATCCTTTGATATTTTGGTTCGCAATTCCCCTCCAGTAATCATCATTGCTCATAGCTTTGGGAAGTGGTTTTTGGTTGTTGGAAGCATGCAAATTCAAAACCTTGTGTATAGGTACTCATATAATGAGTTGGCACCATTCCGTTGATTGCATTTATTTCATTAGGTCTATATTTGGCTAACCTAATAAATAGTTGAAGTTGTAATGGATTAAATTTTGTATTGAGGATGTATGTGCGATCCAAGCTAACATGATACAACATGCTACACACTTGAATTGATTTTGAGAAGATTTTGTATATGCCCGAAGCCAACCTAATTGATTCTTGCGGACAAGTCAGATATATATATATATATACATGATAGTTTGGAGATTGAAAAAGTGTGTGTGTGTGGTTGGTGGATTGAATGTGAATATGAAAGGAGAAAATATTAGTCTGCTGGCATGCGACTTCTCTGAGTATCAAAGGAACTGAATCTACATAGTTTGTGAGGTGTAACTTCATCAATTCATACTCTGGTTGCAAGCCATTTTGTTACTGTATCTTTTGTAGGCAGTGAGCCTCTCTTTTAGACAGCGAGTCCTAGCAATGAGCCACCCCTTGTAATATATTATAACTAGTTATACTACATTGTGAGTTAATCCTCACCATGGTTTTTCCCATTCTGGATTTTCCACGTAAAAATCTTGGTGTTCATTTGTTGTGTGTTTTTATGTTCTGTTAATGCTTATGTTTATCTTCATTTTTATATGCATTGGAGTAATTAAATGGTATTTGTTCAATAAGTTTAAGAAGATATTGATTCACCCCCCCTCTCAGTATCTCGGGTATTCAACATGAGCTGGAAGCAAAATTAGGTAACAATATCCAGTGACAAAATATACAACTAATAAGTATAGAATTTGTTTTCTTATTTTTTCTGTAAATCCCCATTCATTTTAAGTAGTTGATTGCATTAACCCATAATTATCACAAGCACTGGATTCCTTTCTATAGAGCTTGCACAAGGTGGAATACTATATTCTTACACTCATTATCAATTTCTAATATACACAAGAGTACTAAATTATCCATTTGGCTCTTGGAAAAGATAGGTAGGGTTTTACACAAAAATACCTAACCGACTATTGCTCTTTTCTTAAAATTTAATTATGCAATCTAACCCCAAAATTGGAATTAAATCAAAATCCACAATTAAAAGAAAATCGTATGAGCATATACAAAACACAACCTCCATTAATGGATTCATTTGAATATTTTCCACCATACATAAAATATTGCACATACAAACTTTTAATCGTGCATATTCGCTCAAAAAGGGATTAAAATAATCTTTTTGTGTACAAATATCATTTTTCTAAATTTTGTTCCAAATTGTTCAAGGGCACCATTAATAGATTTCAACAAGTTGTTTGCATAATTAGAAGAATGCATAGAAGATTTCATATTTCTTTACACATGTATGCACACAAAATCTATCCTTTTGAACAACTAATAAATCCATGCTTTCCATTAGTATATAAATAAAATAATACAAAATAAAAAATACAAGGATAAAACCTTTAGCTTGCACAATAAAACCACGAAATTTTAATTATTACACTCAAAGACAGCAAATTTGGAAAACTCCTCTAACCAAGCTTTCTCCATAATGACAACTACTAGTCTTATACAATGTAATCTCCACAATTCCTTTCTCAAAAAATATATAATGAAAAATGAAAACCCTTTTATTATTTTATGTATATCCTCAAAATATAATTAAAAAATAACCCTTTTCTTTTCCCATTGCAACATGCTATTTTGAAAAGGAGATAGTATCTATTTCAAATATATATTTACAAAATATCTTGTTTAACTTGCTTAATAAATTATTTTTCTATTTTAAATAATTTGTAAACACACCTAAGACATATATAAGACCTATTTTATTTTTAGAAATAAAAACTTAAAATGATTTTTTCAAAGAAAGAAGAATCACTATATCTTTACTCCTTATCTTTTAAAGTACAGTTTTCATTCCAAAAGACTATTAGATCATTTCCACACTCAAGAAAATAAAAATGTATAAGGAAATTAATTTAATGCATGTAAAGAGTGGAAATGCTTTACAAGTCTAACACAATAGAGGAATCCTTAATCACAAGCAATTTAGATAGTTGGCTCACTAAAGTAACACATTGTAGAACTTATTACTCTAACTTGAAAAAGATAGAATACATAAAGAACCATATCCATAGTGAACACTTTTGATTGAATCATCATGATTTTTAATCCAATGCCTAAACACTCAATTCAAACATCAAACATATCTCCACAATAATAATGACGAAAAACCAACATAAATATAAGCAATACAAATATGAATCAAACAAAAAAACATATATATCTTATAATCACATTTGAATCATAATTACATTTCAATATAAACTTCTAAATATAATAAAAATAATAAAATATATATAATTATCTAAACCATATTTAACCATCACTTTAAATCACTAATTTTGAATCAATAAAATAAATCTCTATTATCATATCATCAATAGAAATAATGGAGTTGAGTAATTCATACAAATTCAAACATATTTAATAATAACATAAAGAGTTTGTAAATTGGTCATGGCTCTCTAAAATCTGGGATTTGTACATCCTTGACTGACTGACCCACTCAAATGCAAAAACAACAATTTCTTTTAACAAAATTTTACTCAGTGAAATCATGTTGTATTGAATGGTTGTTGAAACAATGGTGTTAGGTTGGTCATTTTGACACAAACAAATTAGGTAGATTTCTGCAACCTATGTATTCCACACTGAACAACTGTAAAGGCTTGTTTTCTGTGGACATGTAATCTTTTAAGTAGTGGATTAAAAACATCCTCTACAGAGGGTACTCTTGGAGTTTTCACTAATAATGGACCAACTGAAAGAACAAAGTGTACAACACATTTATTGCCTCATGATCTATGCTCTAACATCTTTTATAATGATTTTGTACACTCTCGAATTATAATGGTTGATGGTAGAAACCAACAGAAATTGCTGCACATATGAAATGAAGATGCAGGCGAGCGTGGTACTTACTCTCTGTTCAAGCTGTAAAACAAAACAAATATTTGCAGTTTAGCGTATGCCAGGATTCAGAAATAAGTTTATACTGTGCTCAATGTGTTGGTACTTTACATTGTGGGTGGTCTCCACCATGAAATGGTATCAATGTGTTGGCAGTTTATTGTGAGTGGTTATGAAGAGTACTGGATCTATTAAATATATGAAATACAATTATATCTCCTTTAAGTTAGTCTTAAAAGTTTTGGATGCATGCGCCTTCTAAGTCATCTTTTGAATTATTTTAGATAAACTTATATGGTTAAAAAATATAAATTAGTTTAAGTATAAATATGGTTAAATGGGATATTGTTTGAAGATTCATAAATCTGTTGAACATTATTTCTTTTAAAGAGATTAGTGATATTTTATAACGAAGTTTTATAGAATTTTAAAAAACATATATTTTTGTTTCAATTTAAAGAATTGATTCTTTATATTTTATGTTTAATTGTTAATCTATTCTACAGTTCCTTTTATCTAGTTTCAAAGTTCTTTTCAAGACTTAAGTTTGTTACAACTTCAAAATCTTGTTTTTGTTGTTATTTTTCCTTAACATTTATACAACTATTTACCATATGTTTCACCTCATCCTTGATGACTGAAAAATGGTTCCAATAATATTAGCACTAAAAAAAATCTTATTTTCTGTACTAACATATTTTTTAAAATTAAGATAGAAACCTTATACTAACGGTTTTAAAATAAACATAGAAGATTTATCGTTTTTGACACATCTAAATTTTTCATGTTAGTTTCTAGTGAAGAGAGGAAGGGTTTCTTTCTCAAACCATGCTATCAGATAGAATTTTTATAAGGTCTCGTGCTTGCACATAATCTCAAATATATTAAGAACCCTTAATATTTTTTAAAGCCTAGCCCTAAAAAAACCATTAGCCATCTGTAACCTGTGAAGCACTAATAAGAAGTTATCCCTAGGAAATTATTCACATTATACAAGATCCACGAGGATCTTGTATCATAGATGGCTGTAATTTTGAACCCTGGTTCCTATTGTTCGAAACATTCTAGAAAACATGGCGAGTCACCTCAGAGGAGTTCAAAGATGGCTTAAAGTCTCTACAGATGTTGTTCACAAACAGCTTTGCAGTCACAACACAATGAGCTCCGGCAAGGTAATAGCTGAAACGTCAAAATGTCCTCCTTACTGGCCACGTTCATGGTCTCCTCGACTGTAACGATAGTTAACGATGAACAAATCTTTACCAAACATTTACAACACATTGCAAGCGATTAATGGCAAAGTGGACGGACTATACGCAATGAAAAGGTCAGTTTTCCTGCTTATTTCAACATGACCACCCACCGAATCTGGTAGCCACACCCAGGAACATGCCGCTCCTTTGCTGGTAGAGTTGATCAGTTTGACAAAGACAAAGTTTGATTGTTTTGCCAATAAAAGATTGAATTTATTCTGAGTTAAAGTTGATTGTAACAGAGATTGTTAACAGATTTTGGGTGTAAGCGTGTGGAGTTGGAGGCTCATGATATTGGTTTTTGGGAATTCACAAAGTAGACACACCTTCTACCAACTTTCTATTTTGCCTCTCTTGCTTCATTTCTTCTGAGCCTATTTGGAAAGCCACAGAAACCATGCTAGTGACTATTTCCTTTAGATCCAATAGCCCATAGGGCACATAAGTTTATTAGCTAAAAAATATATATAAAGCATAGGCCTATATCTACAGTCTAAAGGAATTGAAATATAGATTTTAGGAAATAGTCAATAAAATACAAAATTTCAAAGTTTATGTTCCATTTAGGAGTTAAAGTTATCAAGAAACCCTAAATCTTTTATAAAAAACTTTACAAAAAATATAAAAGAATTTCATTATTTATTTAAAATAAATTGTTCTATTGAAACCATATCGTCATGTCAAGTCATTTTAGAACATATTTTTAAAAATAATTGACATCCCAATCATATTGTAGTTGTCTACCTACTTTAGTAGCCACAAAATTGACTAGAAATTTGTAGAATAGGATACGAGTTCAAGTTTCTAAATTGACACTAGTGGTTCGTGGTCTTAATGTCCAAAATGAAACTCACTAATTACTTCAATCATGCTTGTCCCTTTGATGGTGGAAATTCATCGGTTCTATACCTTATGGACCCAAATTGGACTTACCTCAATTTGATGACACCAATCCTACAAGTTAGTTGTATCAAGCTAAACAATGCATTAGTTTACATAGCATTATTTTAGCAAACAAGATCCCTATTAGCTCCTTCCATTAGAAAAAAAGTTGTCCAAGATTATTAGTGGCATCTCAATGCTCATGAGGAGCCCAATAGAGAAGCATATGTCAAGAAATTGTTGGTTTGGTTTGGCACTAGTACCTACGAGGATTTTACTAATGCTCTTACCAAGCTATTGACAAACTAGATAGTATAATAATATCAAACTAAATTTGAGTAATTTACCAATCACATTAATGTCTTGTATGACTCCTTATTCACAAGCTAATTTATTAGTGGCTTTAAGGATTCAATGAAATTTGAGGTCAAAATGTTCAAACTTGTGGAACCCCTAAATTTGCTTTATGTTCCATCTCAAAATTTCATAAAATCTGGCTATTTTCACGTCCTGTGGCTTAAGGTTTTGTCCATTTTCATGCCTTAGGGTTTTTGTGTGCTAAAACCCTTTCCAAAGGACCTTAAGTCTGAATCCTTTACAATTATTATGTTTCACAGTTGACCTGCTCTCACTTGTTGCCTGTCCATTTAAAATAACTTATGTTCTTGAGTCTGTGTGGTGACCGTTCCCTTGTGGTTAGGGTTTCTCGTTTCCCATCACTTGATATATCCCATGTGCCTAGGTTCCAAAAATTCCTTTATTTTATAAGGTTGATGATTCAACCTTTTTTGGCATTTACATCCTTTGCAAAATATCATTAAGTCTTTAGGGCTTTACCTATATACATGTTGAAATTTGTCAATTTTTTGGGTTGGCTCCTAAGTTTGGGTTAAATATTTCTTGTTGTTGCCTTAGGTTTCAACCTTAATCTTCATGTCCCCATTTGTCATTTGCCTAGTGGTGGCCCCCTTTTTATAACTAACATTTTGCACATGCAGATCTTCAACATTATGAAGGTCGTTGGATCATCGAAGTTAAATCTCTGTCATTCCCCGTGCCCCTGCTTTGTTCTATTTTCCATTATAATATTCTCAGGAGCTGATGGGTGAGTGCCACGTATCCTCTGCATTGGCGAGCTCGACAACTTTGAAAGGTCAACAGGCAATGAATTATGTAGATCAATGGCAAGTATCGAATGACGTGTCTTCATCTATATCGTTCCCTACCACCCTGTCTATTTTTATTTTGCAATTAAATAGTAGAACATGCTACTGGGCCGAAGACATTTGTCTCGTTGTTAGAAGGACCCACCAGGTTTTGAAGATGGTAAGCACAATGTGGTTGAGATTGATGGTTGATGGCAGATGCCGTGGGTCAATCCTAACCTCTCCTTGCCATCTCGTGGGGGAACCAACATCTGCCTTCGGTCTCTCAATGGGGAGGTGGGAGACTACCACATGGAGCAACTTGGAAGGCAGAGAACACATTATAACAAGGGGAAATATTAAGGAAATACTTCACTATAGAAGTATGAACGATAAATTGTGCGCTACTAAATAGCATTCTTTTGCACGTGCTCTAAAGTACGGGAGGGATCTTGTCATTTTGGCCATGGGATATGTCAGAGAGTTATATGCACAGGAAGGTGGCCTAACGCTAAGATGCACACAAGTTAAAGGTGTGCAATTTTGTATCTTAGCCTTTCCCCATCTCCCCATTGCTAGAAGTTGCAAGCAGGATAAATCTCAAGGGGAGGTGGGAAACTTTCAACACAAAAGGCTCTTTAATGCTTGAAGGATGGATGATCCTGCAGACAGGTTCGATTTATTTTCCACATGAGTTTCTTTGATTGGGTAAAGGAAAATGGCTTTCTATAGTCATCTTTTCAAAATTGTTGATTCAATCTGAATCACTTATTGACCCATCTCACCGCGCAATCAATGTTCATATTTCAAAATTTTGTGGTCGATGGTCAGTTCACTTGTGCGAGCTTTCTCTTGAGCATTAATGGTAGAAAATCTAGATATTCAATATAATGTGAGTTGATGGTCATTTTATTTCACAATTACATTCGTCAGGAGTTGAGAAATTGGCTTTGAGCTTGAGAAGAAGGTGTGAAGAGCTTAGGTAAGTAGTTGCAGGGGCATTGAAGATAGTTTTCATGGGTAAGTTGGCATTCACTTTTCTGTGCATCAACTTGCTGGTTTGGGAAGTCTTTTAAAATTCTCTCAACCTTAGGTACTTGGGGTTTGCAAGGGCTTAATTATTTATGAATTCCATTGAATGGTAAGAATTGTGTGTAGTCTAGGAAGGGTTATGTTTTGCAGAATTGCTTCTGAGTATGTAGACCCTTAGTTTTCTCTTGGAAGTAAAAGGTTCATAAACCCAAGGTTTCTTATATTGAGAAAATGAGTGTGTATACTGTGTCATCCCCTCAACTTGAAAGAAAACCAAAGCAAAAGAGGAATAAGAGGGTTGTAGCCCTGGATGTTGCATCCAAGCCTAAAATTAATCCAGATTCACTTGAAAATTTTGGAACACTCCAAGCTGCAAAGAGAGTTTTGGCCATGGAGGGTGAGGTCAAGGGTATTATTGAAGGTGGTCACCGAGCAAATGAGCAGGTTGGGTGAAAGAAGGATGGAAATGATGATGTGGCTGGTCCATCTGAGAAGAAAAAGAAGAAAGATAAGGACCACAAGGCTTAAGATTCTTATATGGAGGAACCTGTTGTTGCCATGGATGATGAAGTAGAAGATGACCTAGAGTATGCCTAGTATCTCCTTACACTTGCAGGTCGAGAAGAATTTGATGGTGGTGAGACGAATCCTCTAGTTTCAATAAAATCATGAAGGTGACACACATACTCTGATTTTGAAGATGATGAACCAATGCAGAGGTGGTGTCTTGGTCCAATGTTTTTTTTAATGACCAAAGTGAAGGAGAGGTGTTGGACACCGCTGTAGTGATGTATGATTCCTTTTGAAAAGCGTGTGTATCTTCTTTGGTGTGATGTGGGTTTTTTCTTTTAGTGCTTTCCCTCCATTTAAGGATGTAAATATAACTGCACAGGGAATATATTTTAAGGCATTCCAATTAAATAGTGACATGTGTACCTTCTGGCACAAGGCTTTTTTTGCTCCTTTGCAAATCTATAAGAAGGAATTTAGGGCTAGAAGTACAGAGTTCGGTTGGTTTCTCTACAATTGATCACATACAAAATTGTAAAGAATATACTGATCATTTTAGGGTTAAGTCTTAGGTTCGAGTCTGCTGATGCATATGAAATTCTGATAGCAATACTGGCAAATCGAATATAGAATAGTGCACATTCAAAGCCATATTCTCTACTATGTACTTGTTTCATGAATTATGAATAATATAATCAAGGATTGTCTTATTTGTCTCCATTGATTTATAGTGGATGTGTAGTTTTGTTCTTGCTTGTTAATTCAAAGAATTAATGTAAATTCTTGGGTGAAACTATTGGTTTATGTCAAATTGAGTGCTAGGATATTGATAAGTAGTGGTGGTTGAGAATATAATGTTGAAATACTATAATGCAATATTTCAAAGCTTAATCGATGTCATGTATGAAATTGTTGTCAGGTTGTATTGTATTGGAATTGACTTTGTTCCAAGGATGAGACACTGATCTAAATGAAGTATTCATGTAGCATTTAGTTGGTCAATTCAGCAATGAATCATTTATTAAACCAAATTCTTAAAATGGGTTACAATTGTGTTGAGTTTCACCATTCTCATACTCCAAATGTAGAGTGTTGTTAAGGAGTAGCCAACTTCTTTGATACATTTTGTTTGTCGAGCTATTATATGAGAATTATCTATTTGTTTCAATGTTCATGATAAAATGGCATAAGAGTATCATCTAAACATTGTTAGGATCACCCTATTGGGTTTCACATAGCCCGAAGTGTAGAAGTAAAGGCCCAACAATCCTTTACTTGTTCATTGGCCAATTCTCACCATTATTGACTTTTGAATTCTGGAAAATTCATAGATAGTGGCTCAGATCAAGTTTGGTTCTCGAAAAATAGCCAATAGATTGGTGACTCTACTGGGGACATTGATGAAAATATTCATATCCTAGTATGCTTTGTCCACACATTGCAATTAGAGTCATAAATATTTAAATAGGGTTCAAATTTTGCTAGGGCTTGTTAAATTTTCCCACCATTTATCTTTCTGAAGTCATTTTGTGAAAAGATCCATACAAATTTTGCATTTGTGAGTCAATTCTCATATAGGTTGCTTAGGTTGTTCTTTTATTGCACCAAAATCATAGATCCTTGCAAAACTTGTTCAAATTCACATATACTTCATAATTCCTACCAAATCTAGGTGGTGACTCTATGTCTCTGTACTAGTGTGCATTACTTGAGCAAATCAAGAAGATTTAGAATAGAAAGGGGAAGTTGCTTAAAAGAAATGAGGCGGACTAGAGCTCATGTGAAGAAGCACCTTGATGGAAAGCAAGAGGGAGAACTTTAGAAAACTCTATTTAGAAAGAGTCAAAGCATTTGATGAATCTGAACATTTTGTTCAGATATTAAGTGTTAGACCTAGAGGAGGTTTTTTGTAGAAGATTTAAGGGAATTTATGTGTTCTCTTGCACTTCTAGGGTTTTCACCTAAAAGGAGAGAGTTCTTTCACACCCAAAATCTAGGGGTTTCATTCAATACTAATGCTAAATGTGTGTGTGAAATGTGTCTAAATGAAGTGTTCTAAATGCAATAATTTGATAAATGAAACTAACTAAGGATACATGAAACTAATGAAATGCAAGATGTTTGAAAACACTATGTAAACTGACCTAAGAGTGCAAGAAAACTATAACAGAAATGAAGGAGATTAGAGAGGTGCACCTAGAATCTGAAGTGTGATGCAAAGGAACTATGGAATCTTGCAAATTCTAATATTAAGGACAACTGGGACACTTACACCAAGCTGGATGACTTAATCATACTTTGGGGAGATTCTGTCAGAACATGTTTTAGGGAAGTGGGTTCGAGAACTACAAAAATCACTTTTTAGGCCCAATAGTGGGACTAATTCGCCAATGATGGCGACTTAGTCCACCTGTAGCTTTTAGGAATCTCAAAGTTGGAATCTGTAGCTTTCAACTTGTACTTCTGCTTCTAATAAAAATCTGGATCCAAATCTACAAACTTTGACCTGTAGGTTGTCTCCACGTTTCTTTTAGGGTTTTGTTGACTTTGAATGATGTTGATGGGATGTTGTCTACATACAAGACCTGCAAAACACACATGTAAAGAGGGGAAAAGGGGTTAGGGTTAGAGAATAGGGGTTTTCCTTAGTCAAACCCCATTTTGGTAATCGAACCATGGAAAATGAAATCAAATGGAAAGGGAAAGATGATTAAACAACATGCAAGTGCCACAACTCACCAAACCCTTGATGTAGAAATTTGAAGATATGCAAGTCGATGCTCCAATGGATGAGTGCTTGAAGTGCTTAGAGTGATTTCTTAAATGCTTGGATGCCTAAATGCTTGATTGAGAAGAATGAGAAGTTGTTGGGGGGTGAAAATTAGGGGAAAACCCTTTATTTATACATGATTTACCCTAATTTCCCAAAAATACCTCATCACAGGCCGCCCTTAGGATTCAAAGAACAATATCCCGCCAAAATATTGAAATAATTTTGATTTTTACGCCTGATGGGACTAAGTCGCCAAAGGTGGTGACTTGGTCCCACCAGGGAAATTTTCTTAAGTGTCAGGAATTAAAGTGTATTTAATGATGTTTAACAAGATTATTCTCTAAAACACACTTAAGTAGGGCTTGCAAGTGCATAAAGGGGCCATGTAAACATAAGAAAGGGTCAAATTATTGATGAAAACCCTAGGAAAGTGTGAGAGTTTGTTACAACTCCTTACAACACTTTGAAATAAGGCTTGGTAAGTGATAAAAAGAGGTTGTTTCGGTGAATTATAATAGAAAGGCCCTAGAAAAGTGTGAAAGTGGGTTAGAACACTTCACAACACCTTTGTAAGACATAATTAGGTTTTTATTGATTTACAAGCGTTCAAGGCCTAATGTGAATGTGTTGGCCACCTTACAATATTAAATCTAGGCAAAATCAGGCCAAAATCCATAGGAAAGGCCCAAATGAGCATAAAAACGTCCAAGGATACATTTTTTTGTGACACATTTAGCCCCCACTTTAGTGAAAGGATGAAATTGCTTAAGGGTGATCCCACAATAGTGGTTTACAATTTTTGGCAAAACTGGACACTGAAATTATTATTTTTAACTAAATCTTCACATTCGGGCACCTATAGCGACTAAACCATGAGGAATTTGAAGATGGTCCAAACTAGAGTCTCATAAAATTTTGTCTGTAGATTCTAAAAATATTTTTTTCAAAATTTTTGGAATCAGATTGCACTTCTTTTTCCATCTCCCATGAAAACTGGTTTTTTCTCAGAAAACAACATTTTAAAAAAGTGACGCTCATCGTATACAACATAAATTTTTTTTTATGAAGGATAAAATTCTATTTTTTTTGAATTTAGATTTGTAACTATGATAGCTAGCACTTTCATTTGGTCTCATAGTTTTTCATTGAATATTTTTTTCTTAATCAAGTTTTGAAGTCAAACCAATTGCAATTTAGACATAGGTAAACTGTATACAACATAACTTTTTTTGTATGTATCGAAATTCAATTTTTCTTTTAATGGATCAAGGACATTAATACCCATCACAAACATATTTTTAAATTTTTTATTTTGATAATTTTCTATTTTTCCACATGTGCAAAACAAAGAGCTTAATTTTCAGTGAAAAAACTATGTTTAATAAAACTAAAAAAACACATACATAATAAAACTAAAACATATTAAAATTATATTCATTGGATAGCTCATTCCGAGGACTACCATATTTCAGTTGGGTATGTGAAGTCTCCTCCATTTTCATCCGCAACCCATGCTTCAAAGGGAAAAAATCTGGAAGTTTTTTGTGAGAAAGGGTGGAAAGGTGGGAAAAGGGGGGTTCACTCAAACCTTGGTTCAGTCGAACCAAGGTTCGAGAGATCCCCCTTCGAAAATGGAAAATGCATGTTTCCAAACCCAGAAGGGGTTTGATCGAACCCCTTTTGGGTTCGCTCGAACCTTGAGTTCGTTCGAACCCCTCAAAATGATTTTTTTTTGAGTGGGGGCATTTTTTGGAAGTTTTCCTTGCTCATTCAAATTGTAAACCACTTTTGTGGGTTCACCCTTAAAAATCACACTAAAGTAGCCCAACATGCATATTAGGAGGGATCCAAATGCATTCATGATGGCTAGATGAGACAATAATAAACAAGAGGGATGATCAAGCACCCAAGATCAAGATCCCATGACAAACCAAACATTAGCACAAAATATCACGCAAGAAAGTGATGTGAAAGAATGAAAGGAAAGGAAAATTTGAATCAAGCTTTGACCGTTTGTCTAGCTAGTTGTGGATCAAATCTAGGTTGTTTGTCCAGAAAGATGTATACTCACTCTGAGGCGACATAACTCATGGTTGTCCACCGAATGAGAAGGACAAAGAGGTGAGAAACATACACTCATGGCTGATATGTGCTCACACACACGCAGGTGGTTATGAGGAAAGTCATGCCCATGGTTGGGCTTCTCGCTTAACCATACCAAATTTATACCTCCTGATAACTTTGATAAGGCGCCATAAAAGACAATGAAATTTCAAGCTTCATGAGACAAGCAAAACTTTGTATGGTTGGAGCTCATGAACAACCACAAGATGGCACCATAGGCATGCAAGTTGTGTTATGCAAGGTGGCCATATATGCAAAATGTAAATTTTAAACTGCGAAAGAGTGTTCAAAGGAGTCTTTCTTAGTTCATGCAAGGTCTTTAACTTAGGGAACATTGTGCCTAGTGTCTCCAAGAGAGGATTGATCAAAGAATAGAAAATTCATAACTTAGGGGATGCAGTGTGTCGCATCAAGCCACTAAGAGGAATGCAATATGCTAAGATAGATCACATTCATGAAGGAAATTATACCCAATGCCATCCACAAAGCAACAAACACATTGTATGAAATAATAAGGCTGCATTAAGAACCAAGAAAATGGAAAAATACAAAAGAAATAATGCCAATGTATGCCCCCACTTTAAATGAATTGCTACACATCATTTTGTGAGCAATTACTTCAAAGTAGAAAAATAAAAAATGCAAAAAGAAAGAAAAGGACATGACAGCCAACTTAGAAAGCCCCAATGCCAAGTCATATGTTTCCGAGTAAGTCCGGATCATGCAAAGGAAAAATAAAAGAAAAGGGGTTGCCCTCAAAATGAAAACACCAAACACATAAGGGATCTATGGATTTGGGGTCAGTATGTTTGTTGTTGCAATGTTTGTTTAGAGAACTCAGAACTATCATCATCCCCCAAATACATAGAACTAGAAGAATGACACAAAGAGAGTGAAAACAAAGAAAAAGAAAGATTCTTTTGGGTCAACATGGAGGAGACATAGGGCATCTCGATGCTTTACATCATCCCCAAAAGGACAATAAAATCTAAAAGAGAAAATGAAATGAGCCTTTTGAGTCAACATGAAGGAGATATTATGGTCTCAATACCTTGCATCATCCCCCAAAGGAGAACACAAGCAAAAGAAAAAGGAAAATAAAAAGAGAAGGGGCCTTTTGGGTCAACATGAAAGGGACATTTTGGTCTCAATGCCTTGTATCATCCCCAAAAGGAAAGAAAAAAATGAAAAGAGAAAAAGAAATGAACAACATATATAAGAATGAAAGTACAAATAGAGGAATGTCAGAAAGAGAGAGAACATCAAACGGAATAGTACGGGGGAACACACTACACACAAGAAATAACATATAAGAAAAAGGTAAAAGACTAGTAAGGAAAATGCAAGTGAATCATTGAGCAAGTCATCTACCTCCCAATCTTTTTCAGCGATCAAGGGCAATGCTCATCCTAGGAGAGTTGTCATGCAAGCTCATGGAAGAGGAAAACAATGTGTTCAAATTGTTATGCAACTCTTCATCTTTTTTCGCAATCTCATCATAATCATCATCTAGGTTAATCACAATAGGAGAACGAATGATGATGTAAGTTGAAGCATGTAACTCTGGTTGTGATGGATGTATGGGATCATGTTGTGGTGGTTGGAGAGTAAGATCATCATGCATTTCTTCTGGAAAGTGTGGATTATGATTTTATTTATTTTCTTCTTCATGTAACTTGCGAGCAAGGGCATGACATCGACACCTACACTCCCTAGCTCCTCTTTTTATTTTGATTTTGTTGTCAAGTTGTGTTTTTGAAGAAGTGGGTTGATCAACCATAGGTTTCTTTTCATCCCTAAGGGGAGGAACAAAAGGAACCATGGAAGGTTGTTCATCTACTTTCTCCTTTTCTTTGTAAACTTCTTTTATGCGAGGAGGCGTGAAAAAGTTACTTTCACAATCTCTAGGTCTCTTGGACAATGTAGGTGAAGTTTCAGGTGCTGGTTGAGCTTGGTGGTGTGATTCTTGTTTAGGTTGAAGCATGGTTTCATTGAGGATGGGAGTGTTTGAGGTGGATGGGGACATGCTGCAGAGAGATAGTTCAATTATTTTTTTTTATTTAAATTTTTGGTAAGCAATGAAAAAGAAATATTTTTGAGGCGTGATGGGTTCCATGGTCTCAGGCCAAAAGGATTATAAGAAAAAATTTCCTTTGGAAGACAAGGGGTTAAAGCCGCTATGGTGGATAGTGAATATGTCATTGTCAAATGGAAACTTTAAACATTTGTGAAGAATCAAAGGGATAAATTTCATTGAGCGAAGCCATGGGTGACCTAGCCTCAAACTAGTCTGACTACGAGATGATAGAGAATGTAACATCCAATATTTAAGGTCCTATTTGTAATGGGAGGATGATCAATCCTATCATAGGGAAATAAAAACCATTGTGTGTTTTAATCCATGCTTTAGGTTTATCATAATAATCTTGGTAAAGATCATGTAATACCAAAAATTACTCAGTGATCAGATTCTCGCCATAGGTGGGATCTATTAATATCCCATTAGTGGGCTTGTCATAGATACGACTGGCTATGTAAAGAGGACCATCGAGGAAATTTTTATGTCTATCCTGAGAGGAGAAGGTAATATCAAGAGATTGTTTAGGTTGGACCTTACGAGGGATAACATTTATCACACCTACCATTTCATCCATAGGATTAACATGGGTCACATGTAGAATAGGATCAAAATTTTCATCATTTGTATCAACATTCATAACATAATTCTTTGTAGTTTCACTAGCTTTGACAAATGAAATATTATGTTTGGGCATTGGATTAGTGAAAATTTGAAAATTTTGATTTGGAGGGGAAAACAAATTATTGCCTTGATCATTAACACCTCCAATGGATAGAAAACCATAATCAATGAGGTCTTGAACAAGATGCTTAAGATGCTTGCATTGTTTTGTGTCATGTCCATTTTGTCTATGAAAATGGCAATAATAATTAGAGTTAAAGTTTGTAGGTAAAGGCTTGGTAGGATTAGGTGCATGAATGGCAGGTAAGGCAATCATTTGTTGTTGTAAAATTTGAGACATTATGTTATGAAGGGTGTCGGGTAAAGGTGTGGAGTGTCTTTTTGGATCTCCTAACTAAAAGGCACTGTGATTTTAACGACTGATACTTGGTTGTTGATAGGTGGAGGGGATTGTTGAGTAGGGTTAAATTGTAAGAACCCTTTGGTTTTCTTTCTAAATGGTTGGGAATTATTTCGGTTGGTATTGTTAGATTTCTCAATTCGACTAGAAGTGGATTGTGTATTTCGATTACTAATCAAATTATGATAATCACAAAGGGTTGTGCATAAATGCATGAAAGAGGGACATTTCATCATAGTGAGTTTGTCCTGAAGGTTGAAAGGAAAACCAGAGTTGCGGAATACACTTTCCTAACACTAATACCTCAGAGGAGAAGTGAAAAACTAACATTCACTGCTTTCATACACTTAAGATGCACACATACAGGATAAAAAGAGTAACAAAAAATAAACATACAAACAAAGAAGACACCAAATTTACACGGGAAAACCCTTTTGGGAAAAAACCCACCAGACCAAGAGCAATTACTTTGTATTATAGTAAAAATATTACATACAATGTTAACAGACCTCTCTCAGGCTTCCCTTTGTTACAATGATCTTGCAACATACATAGAATTCAGAATCACCATCACCCCTTAGTGACTATTACAATGCAATCAACAGTTTCAAGTCTTGCATTCCTCATAAATCAACCAACCAATCGGGTGCATTTAATTACACCTTTGTCTGACAAGAAAATCCGATCCTTGACTGATCGCCCTGCAATCATGCATCAGGCCGCCCAACATTTACTTCTATTTTCCATAATCGGATTATGTCAACCGCGGAATCAAGCCTTGCAGTTAATGCTTTCACCGCTTCAAACTTTGGCCAATTAGTCATTGATAACTCACCACGTGTTGCCTTGCCATTCGTTCACTACTTCCTATCGAGTTAGCTTAGTCAAACAAGCACTGAGCACCTCTTACCGTGCCACCGCAAGCAAGTCAAATGACCCTCATGGTAGAGCAGTGTACCGCGCTACCGTCCAACTCAAACTAAGCCTTTGTGGTCTGGCAGTAGACATACCGCACCATTGCGATTGAGTGATGAGACCACCATGGCATGGCGGTAGGCTCTCAAGCACCAGACCACCACCCTCACCATGCCACCACTGAGCCTTATGCAACCCTTTGTGGTATGGAGGTAACGGTCTATGCCAACCACACCCCGCGCCATGCCCAAATGGCCATCACGATATGGTGGTAAATTGTTCTCACTGACTGCCATGGTCTACCGCACTGTCATGCCATCTCTGAGCAACCCTTGCGGTAAGGGGATAGCCATTTGTGCTGACCGTCGAGCCTTCACTGCGCAACCACCGAACAATGAGGAGTCCACCGTGGTATGGTGGTAACACTACTCAACTATGGACCGAAAGAAGAGGTTTGCGGTAAGGCAATAAACCACACAACTGCACCTCTAAGAGATGCGCGCAGTGGTAGAGCAGTAAAGGCCAAAAAAGAAGGAAATCCATCAAGTCTTAAATAGAGGTTCCAAGCTAAAAGTTGAGGCACCTATTTCCAACAAGCTCCCACTTGACGAAGACTTCTTGGCTTCCTCTAGACTTTGAATTTACTAATGATCATAGGCCCCAAGGCCCATAGAACTTGCACACCATCTAAACTTGTCTATGCTCACTGGCTTTGTCAATGCATCTGCAACATTCTTCAAAGTATCCACCTTCTCTAAAGAGACCTTTCCATCCTCCACCATATCCCTCACGAAGTGATACTGCACATCGATATGCTTCAAACTGGAATGGAAAGTTGGATTTTTCACCAAAAAAATGACACTTTGACTGTCACAACAAATGGTAATATTCCTTGCATTAAAACCAATATCAAAACACAAACAACTGAGCCAAAGAACTTCTTTGTAGGCATGCGTTGCTGCCATGTATTCAGCCTTTGAAGTGGTCAAAGTGACTACAACCTATCGCTTGCTCATCCAACTAATTGAACCACCATTTAACATGAAAGTGTATCCACTAGTGGATCTTCTGCTGTCAATATCCCCTGCCCAATCATAATCCATATATCCACGAATGTTGAGAGTTCTCTGTGATGCAACCAAATTTCCATGGTAACACAAAGAATATTCTGAAGTACCTCTCAAATATCTAAACACTCTCTTCACAACATCCCAATGTGTCCTTCCTATATTTTCCATAAAACAACTTAGTACTCCCACTACTTGGGCAATGTCTAGCCTTGTACAAACCATTGCATACATTAAACTACAAAAAACACTTGAATAAGGCACCCTGGTCATGTCCTCCATCTCAGTAGGAGATTTTGGACAATCTTCAACAGATAGCTTCATTCCCTGGAGGACTGGAACAATTAGCTGCTTGCAATCATTCATACCAAATCTCTCCAGAATAGTGTTTACATACTTACTTTGACTAACCCAAAGCTTTCTACTTGTTCTATCTCTGGTTATTTTTATACCCAATATATACCTTGTTGCACCCAAATCTATCATTTCAAACTTTGCAGGCAAAAAAAAAAAGATCAAAAATCATAGTCTTACTATTTCCTATGAACAACATATCCTCCACTTATAGGCTAACAATAAGCACACGATCATTTTCAGATTTGTAATACACACAATGATCATATTTTGATCTCACAAATCCCATAGACAACACAAAGGTGTCAAAATTTTGGTACCACATTCTAGGCGATTGTTTCAAACCATACATAGATTTCTTTAATTTGCAGACCAAACTTTCTTTACCTTTCTCAATGAAGTGCTCAGGCTGAGACATGTAAATTTCTTCTACCATCTCTCCATGGAGAAACACTATCTTCACATCCATTTTCTTAATCTCTAAGTCATACGCAATTGTAAGTGACAATAAAAATATGATAGATGTTAGCTTAGCTATAGGGGAAAATATTTCTCCATAATCAATTCCCTTTATCTGGGAAAACCCCTTTGCAACCAACCTTGCCTTATACTTTTCAACACTGCCATCTCGACCAGTCTTCTTTTTAAATACTCATTTATAGCCAACAAGATTTCACCGTTTAGGAAAAGGTACCAAATCCTAGGTTTCATTCTTATTCAATGATTCCATTTCTTCATTCATGGCTTCCAACCAGGAATTTGTAACAGATATATTAATTGCCTCTTTCACAGTCCTAGGCTCATCAGTGCTAGTAATCAAAGTATAGGCATAGTTCGAATCTAACATAGAGAAACCATACCTATCAAGTTGTCATTTTTCATGTGTAGACCTTCTTATTGGCTGAGGTTGTGATTCTTCATCTTCAAAACTCTCAGAGCTGCTTGAATTATCCTCAGTTTCAGGTACACCATGTAGTTCTTCTTTTTTTGGAGTTTGAGGAATTTCAACTACATCATTCTTCTCTTCTCTTTTATCTGTCTCTAACTGTGGATCAGATATTGAAGGCTTCAGCTCACAAAATATTACACTTATATTGTACAAAACCTTCTCAGTATCAGGATTCCAAAGCTTTTATCCCTTCACACTGACACCATAGCTGATGAAGATACATTTAACAACCTTGTTCTCCAACTTAGATCTCTTCTCATTTGGCACATATGCATATGTCTCACAACCAAAGACATGAATATGAATTAGAGAGGGCTTCTTACAAGACCATGCTTCCAAAGGTGTTTTGTCAACAAGAGTAGAACAAGGTGAATGATTTACCAGGTAACATGATGTAGCCAAAGCCTCACCCCAAAACCTCTGCTCTAGACCAGCACTGATTAACATATTGCTCTCTCCATTAATGTTCTATTCAACCTTTCAACAACTCCATTCTGTTGTGGAGTATAAGGTGTAGTTTTATGCATTTTAATCTCATGGTCTTTGCAGTACCTTTCAAATTTTGTAGAACAAAACTCACTGCCATTATCCGTCCTCAAACATTTAATTTTCCTTCCAGTCTGATTCTCTACCAAAGTTTTAAATTCTTTAAATCAACTAAACACTTCTGATTTACTCTTAAGAAAGTATATAAATGCCCTTCTCGAATAGTCATCAATAAAAGAAACATAATATCTAGACTTCGATAATGAAGGAACATTCAATGGACCAAAAAAATCAAAATGAACATAATCTAATACACCAGAAGATTTATGAGGACTTGAATAAAAATAAACGCGATGTTGCTTTCCATAAATTCCATGTTCACAAAAATCGAACTCAAGGTTACAATCAACAAGCCCTTCAACAAGATTTTTATTTTTCAAAGTTTTTAAACCTTTCTCACCTATGTGACTGAGTCTATGATGCCACAACATGGTCTTCTCTGTTGGGAGTTCCACCTCCAAGGTAGTTCCACCTAGAGGAGTGTCATTCTTCTTCTCTTCACAAGAGACTTTGCCTAACTTTACAGAGATGTTTTTACATTGAATAGGACATGCATCTAGCTTGTACAAAGTTCCAGTACGTACATGCTTAGCCAACACCATTGTGCCTCTAGCCATCTTACACCCTTTACTCGAGAAAAAACCTTCCACACTAGCATCATTAAGGTTACTAACATAAAGTAAGTTACGAGCCAAACCTGGTATGTGTAGTACATCACCAATCCCTTTGGTTCTTCTATTAGGGAATTGTATTTTGACACTTCCACGACCAACAATCTCCAGTGTTGAATCACTTGCCAGGTACACCTTTCCACCATCATACTTTTCATACTTAGTGAACCACTCTCTATGAGACATTATGTGGAAAGATGCACCTGAGTCAGCCAACCAGACATCATCTGATGCCTGAGTCACCAAGGCTGTAATGAAGCCATCTACATCAATCTAAGAAGAGTCATTGTTTGAAGAAATACTCTTGTTCTTCTTCTTCTCCTTACAATCCTTTCGGATATGACCAGGCTACCCACAATTCCAGCATTTCACCTTGGAATTTTTACCAGGAGACTTTGATCTCCCTTCAGATTTAGATTTAGATTTTTTGTCTTTTTTCTTGCCTTTCTCCTTCAATCTACCCCAAACAACAAGAGCCTCTTTGGCCATCTTTGAAGAGTTCCTCCACATCTCTTCTGATAGCAACGAAGCAACCACATCTTCCATCTTGAAATTAGTTTTTGTACTTCCAATAGCTATTACAAGATGATCCCAAGTGTCAGGTAACGAACATAACAAGAGCATGCAACGATCCTCCTCCTCTATCTTCACACCCACAGTCACCAACTAAGCAACACTCATATTAAATGAGTTCAGATGGTCTGCTATAGATAATCCTTCTTCCATCTTCAAGGAGTACAAATTCTTCCTTAGGAATAACTTATTTACCAGAGACTTTCCCTGATAAATATCACTAAGCTTCTTCCATAATTAAGCTACAGAATTCTCCTCGTGAACATTCAGGAGTACATAATCAACCAGACAAAGTCGTATCAGACCTCTTGCTTTTCTATCTACGAGGTACCAATCTTCTTGTTTCATACCTTGTGGCATAGTTCCAAACACAACAATCCAGAGGTCTCTATCCACAAGCAAGTCTTCCATTTTGAGTTTCCACAACTCAAAGTTGCCGCAATTGAATTTTTCAATCTCTACTCTACCTAATGTAATCGTCATCTCAAACAAAACTTGGTTCTAACTTTGCAAGAATCCCACTGGAACAATATTAGCACAAAAACCAGCCCTATTAACAAGGATAACACAACTGGACAAACTCTAATACCACTTGAAAGGAAAATAAAAGTTCTAGAATACGCTCTCCTAACACTAATACCTTAGAGGAGTAGTGCAAAAATAACACTCACTACTTTCATACACTTAATATGCACACATATAGGATAACAAGAGTAACATAAAATAAACATACAGACAAAGAAGACACCAAATTTACGTGGGAAAACCCTTTCGGGAAAAAACCCACTAGACCAACAACAATCACTTTCTATTATAGTAAAAATATTACATATAAAGTTAACAAACCTCTCTCAGTCTTCCCTCTGTTACAATGATCTTGCAACACACATGGAATTCAGACTTATCATCACCCCTTAGTGACTATTGCAATGCAATCAACAGTTTCAAGTCTTGCATTCCTCATAAATCAACAAACCAATCAGGTGTATTTAATTAAACCTCTATCTGACAAGAAAATATGATCCCTGACCGACTGCCCTGCAACCACACATCGATCTGCCCAACATTTACTTTTTTTTTTGCCATAATCAGATTCTGTCAACCGTCGAATCGAGCCTTGCAGATAATGCTTTCATCGCTTCAAACTTTGGCCAATCAGTCATTGATAACTCTCCACGTGTCACCTTGCCATTCGTTCACCACTTCCTATTGAGTCAGATTGGTGAAACAAGCACCGAGTACCTCTTACCATGCCATCGCAAGCAAGTCAAATGATCCTCACAGTAGAGTGGTGTACTGTGCTACCACCTAGCTCAAACTAAGCCTTCGTAGTCTAGCGGTAGAAATATCGCACCACCATGACCGAGTGATGAGACCGTTGCAGTATGGCGGTAGGCTCTCAACCACCAGACCACCACCCTCACCGCGCCACCATTGAGCCTCGTGCAACCCTCTACAGTATGGAGGTAACTGTCTACATCGACCACCATGGCTTACCATGCCACCGCGCCATGGACAAAAGGCCTTTTCGGTATGGCGATAAACCATTCTCGCTGACTGCCACGGTCTATTGTGTCACCACGCCATCTCCAAGCAACCCCCATGGTAAGGTGGTAGCCATCTATGCCAAGCGTTGAATAGTGAGGAGTCCACCGTGGTATGGCAGTAACACCACCCAACCATAGACTGAAGGAAGAGACTCGTGGTAAGGTGGTAAACCACACAACCATTCCTCCAAGAGATGCTCCCAACAGTAGAGCGGTAAAGGCCAGAAAAGAAGGAAATTCACGAAGTCTTAAACAAAGGTTCAAAGCCAGAAGTTGAGGCACTTGTTTCCAAAAAAGGTGATTTAGCAAGTTTTATATAAACATCTTTTGAAGATGTAGGTTAGGGATCTTGACATCAATTTGGGAATAAAGTGATTGATAGTGTGAGATAAAATCAATTATCTTTTCATCAATATTTTGCTTGCATCACATCAAATCAGCCAAGGTCTTCTTGGGAGTCATATGCACTTGGAAATGATTGATAAATGCATCAAAAATTTCATTAAATGAATGAATTGAATTGTTCGGTAAAGAAGAAAACCATTCCAAGGACATATCTTTTAAAGTTCTATGAAACAGTTTAGCTAACAATTTATCATCAATCACAAAGTCACTACACAAAGAGGTGTATGCATTAACATGGTTAGAAGGATCTCCCTTCGCTCCATATTTCTCAAATCTAAGCATCTCTATTCCTTGTGGCATCGGGGTTCGCAATATTTCCAATGATACTGGGTTGTTACGAACATAATATGTGGGCGAGCCATTCTGATGTTGGTTGATGGTAGAAATTTTTTGTTACATGGATGAGATAGTTTGGAAAATTTGTGTTATGAGAGGGCCAGAGTAAGTGGTGTGAGGTGGAAGGGAAAGTGGTGATGGGGTGAATGTATTGGTAGGGCAAGTGAATGGAATGCTAATGGATGGTATGGTAGAAGAGGATAAAACATGCAATTCCACATAGGAGTTAGGAATGCTAATAGGAACACCGATGGAAGGAATCACATTACTAACTTGTTGCATTGTTGTTATGACATTAGGAGTTGTATAGGTAGGTATAGAGGCTACCATTGAGGGAGGAGGAGTGTGAGGTCCTCATTGGCTAACCACAATGTTTATTGGTTGAGAGACACTAGAGGTGGAAGGAACATGTTTTTGATATATCTCAACTATTTTCTTCACAATGTCTAGGACTTCGTTACTGTCAAGCATGCGGTGGATGTTGTCTATAGTTGGAATTGTAGTAGCAAAAATAGTTTCAAGGCTCATTTGATGTTGCAAGCATGCTAAGTGCTCATGAAGGTGAATGATCTTGTCTTGTGGTATATCAACAGGTTGATGTTTAATATGCATACTACATGAATGCAAAGAGTTACTAAGGGTAGTTTCTATGCCTAGTGTACTATTATCGATACTATGAGTGGAAGCTCTAGATAACCCAAGATCTACAACAACTATGTTTTTGTGAGATGCCACGAGTCTCAAAATTCTTATCACTAAGGTATCATCAGTAGGACAACCAACCACTAATGTAAAGGTTTCTAAATGTAGGGTGAATGCAAATGCAATGCAACCAAAGAGCATTGAAATACTCATAACTGAAATTCTAGAAAACAACATAGAAATACAAAAACAACAAGCATAAATGCAGAAAATGCTTTGATAATATGCAACTAGACTAACTCACCAGGGTGGCAATTTAGTCCTAGGAGTGATTTTTTTAATGATTTTCAAAAAAATTAAATGGTTTTTATGATTTTTAGGCTTTTCAAATGCAGTTACAGTATGAAAATGCAATGCAAAAATGCAAGCTACTAATGCAATTTTGAAAACCCTAGAATGGAAAATAATGTAAACCCTAATACAATTTTGATGCAAGCTTTTCCTAGGATGCAAATGCACTTGAAATTAGAAGGAAGAATGTTCTAAAGGTAGGTTCACCAAAATGAACCATAAATTTTGGAGAAAAAAGGGGGTTCTCTTGCTCTTCTAGGGATTTCACCTAAAAGGAGAGAGTTCTTTCACACCCAAAATCTAGGGGGTTCATTCAAGACTAATGTTAAATGTGTGTCTGAAATGTGCCTAAATGAAGTGTTCTAAATGCAATAATCTAATAAATGAAATAACTAATGATGTGAAACTAATAAAATTCAAGATGTTTGAAAACATTATGGAAAATGACCTAAGAGTATAAGAAAACTATAACAAAAATAAAGGTGAATAGAGAGGTGCACCTGGAATCTGAAGTGTGATGGAGAGGAACTCTAGAATCTTGTAGATTTTTCTATTGAGGCCAACTAGGACACTTACGCCAGGCTGGGCGACTTAGTCCTGCTTGAGGGAGATTCTGTCAAAACAGGTTTTAGGGAAACGGGTATCCAAAATTGCAAAAATAACTTTTTAGGTCGGACAGTGGGACTAATTTTCCAATGATGGTGACTTAGTCCACCTTTAACTTTCAATAATCTCAAAATTGGAATCTATAGCTTTCAACCTATACTTTTGCTTCTAACAAAAATTTGGATCTGAATCTACAAACTTTGACCTATAGGTTGTCTCAAGCTTCTTTTAGGGTTTTATTGACTTTGAATGATGTTGATGGGATGTTGACACCTTTTAACACCTTTCTCTTTGACAAATCTGCATGCAAGACCTACAAAACACACATGCAAAGAGGGGAAAAGGGGTTAGGGTTAAAGAATGGTGGTTTGCCTTAGTCAAACCCCATTTTGGTAATCAACCCTAGAAAATGAAATGAAATGGAAAGGGAAAGATGATTGAACAACATGCACATTCCACAACTCACCAAATCCTTGATGTAGAAATTTGAAGATATGCAAGTCTAGATGCTCCAATGGATGAGTGCTTGAAGTGCTTAGAGTGATTTCTTAAATGCTTGGATGCTTGATTGAGAAGAATGAAGAGTTGTTGGGGGGTGAAAATGAGGGGAAAACCCTTTATTTGTACATGATTTTCCCTAATTTCTTGAGAATACCTCATCAGAGGCTGACCTTAGGGTTTAGAGAACAATATCCCGCTAGAATATTGAAATAATTTTGATTTTTAAGCCTGATGGGACTAAGTTGCCCAAGGTGGCAACTTGGTCCCACCAGGGAAATTTTGTTAAGTGTTGGGAATTAAAGTGTATTTAATGATGTTTAACGAGATTATTCTGTGAAACACACTTAAGTAGGGCCTGTAAGTGCATAAAGGGGCCATTTAAACATAAGCAATGGTCAAATTATTGATGACAAGCCTAGGAAAGTGTGAGTTTATTACAACTCCTTACAACACTTTGAAATAGGGCTTGGTAAGTGATAAAAATAGGTTGTTTAGGTGAATTATAATAGAAAGTTCCTAGAAAAGTGTGAAAGTGGGTTACAACACTTTACAACACCTTTGTAAGACATCATTAGTTGTTTATTGATTTACAAGAGTTCAAGGCCTAATGTGAATTTGTTGGCCACATTACAACATCAAATCAAGGAAAAATCAAGCCAAAATCTATAGGAAAGGCCCAAATGAGCATAAAAATTTCCAAGGATACATTTTTTGGGACACAACTGCTATGTTGTATTGAAGAAGTATACTCATTTTTGAAATATGCCCATTAGAGAGATCCTAAACGTAGATGCATTTGAGTTATGAGTTGTAAAATTTTAAGATCGTAATAAATGCAAGAAATAGGGTAGTGATCAACTGTAGAGTTGATGTTTGAAGTTTGTAAAAGAGTGCAAGAAAATGTATCATTCATTTATACATCCCTATGAGGTGTCTGGTGCAAACATGAAAAATATGCAGCCCCTGTCATGCCAACAAATAATTTTCTCTATCGAGAGATATAAACCATTATATTTTAATGGTATTCAAGTTTTTCTAGACCTTGTTCGTAATAATGTTATGGAACATTTGCCAAAATTCATGGGGAAAAGATTTGGACCAATATATAGGCATCTACAAATGTTTTTTGACTTGATGTGAGATTATGAGATAGACCATGAAGGTGTTGTCATGAAGTTTTTTGTTCAATCTCTGAGGGAAGATGCCAAAGATTGGTTTTATTATTTGCTAGTATGTTTTGTTTCTTCATGGGGAAATTTCATGGTGGAATTCATGGAATAGTTTGGTGAAATAATTAATCCAAGTTCAATGAGACAAAAAATTGTGAATATCTAAAAAGAAGAGGATGAGTTGGTCCCAACTTTTAACCTTAGGTTTTCAAAGGAAATGTTGGCCTCCTATAATGTTTTAACAACTAAGCCTTTAAAACTGTGATTCAAAGATTAGACATCTAACATGAATAGCTATCTCAATCATCATAAAGGTGCATTTAAATTGTCAACCTAGGGATGTAAACTTGAAATGGGTTAGCACTGTATGTGCACTAGGAATCCAAAGTAGCCATATTCATCCTATGGATAAGAAAGACATAATACTAAAAGCAAATTGCTTGGAAGGAAATAAAATAAATGTTGAACATCAAATAATAAGTAGGCTAAACTGAAATGCATGACAAAAATGAAAATATGAGTGAACAAACAAGAAACTACTTTGTCTGCAGGAACAATCATAAAATGGAATTCTAGTGGTTGCAGGAACAATCAGTGCCTGATTCTTAACTAATAGAATCTGAATTAGGATCCCAATAAAATCCTTGTTATCTTTCTAGCCCGCTCCATCTTTTTCATTCATCAACAATGTCATACCTGTAAAACCTATAGTTTGGCACTGGCCACAATAGGATAGGTGGCTGAAAAATTAGTGGAAACTAGAATTTCCCTTTTGTTCTTCCAAGCTATATATACCTATCAACTCTTTTTAGTGTTGCAACATAGTTGTGCATGGAATGAGGCTCTTCTTGCTTCAAATCATCAGATAGGCTATTCCACCCCCAAGTCAGGTATCCCATTACAAAGTCTCTTGCGGTTCTTGCCATCTCTTCATATTCTTTGTAAACTACCTCTCTCTTAGGCATGATCCTACAACTATAGCTTGGTTGGTATAAAATTATGTGCCAATCCTTAAATATGCCTTCTGGATGTCTAGACTCAACCCTAATGGGTAGGGGAAGGTTGGATTCATTTCTCCTATAAGCCTTGTACTGCTTACCCCAACTTACTTCATTTTGTATCCAGGATATGAATGCCCTTAATTAGACATCCCCAACATATAGCAGTGGATTCCACTCATGGTTTTTGGTCAAAACAAAATTACGTAAATAAAATTCACATAACAAATTTTTCATCTCAGGGGAGCAATTTGAAAAGCATTGAAAAATTCAATGGGGGTTTCAATGGACGGTTTCAAACTTGAAACAGTTCTTGCTAGCTTAAAAAAAGGTGATTTTCCTTTAAATACAAAGCATAGACCCACGGAGGAGTCTTGCACTCTAATATTTTTCAGTCCAAAGTTATCATGTCATTCACCTTTTTTTTCAAAACAACAATTTCTTCATTCTTATCCTCAATTTTTTCATCTCTCTTTTCAATTTCCTTCTTCAACCTGCATTTTTCTGATTTTCATTCTTCTTCTCTTCTTTGTATTTCTTTCCATAAATTCAAAATTATCATGTTCATTGAAAAATCAGAAGGCCTATGTACTCCTACAATTATTTTACTTGGCATCTATGCTTGCTCTTGGTAGAGTACCATCTGTAGGGCTTCTATTTGCTCAGCCAATTCTGGTTGTAGGGCTACAAGTTCTTGTTCTTGCTCATGCTGCAAGAACTCTTGCTGCAAGAGCTCCTAATTTTCCTCACATGCCTGGTTTTCAAATTGTTCTGCTATATTGGCAAGATCTACCAACATTAAATTTTCTGCTTCTTCGAGCACATTCTCTTCTTCAACATTTACGTACTCCATTGGAGCTTTTGTATCCTCTCGTGGTGACTTTCCAGGTTTAGGTATTCCCTCGAGAGATACCCCAACCACTGGCTTAGCCGACTTTGAATTTTTGGGAGGTTTTATTCGTCTTTCCTTTGCTGCAAGAAGAATAGTGTCAACCTTTTGTTTCCTGGAGCTTGGCACTTCCTTTTCTACCATTTTTTTTTTAGCTTTTCCTTCCTTTAGTTATGCCTTCCTCTTATGTGCCCTAGTTTTCATTAAGGTTCCAAGAGGAACATCATTATCAGAGTCAGGAGAGGAACTCTCTTTATCTGAATGCTCTGCCTCAGAAGAACTAATCTCAATAGTTTGTGTGGTTACAGTAGGGTTTCCACTAGGGCTTGTGTTAGAAGTTGAGGCACTAGGAGTGGCCCTGACATTTCTCCTTCTTCTCCCAACCCTTCGAGGTTGAGGCAAAACCCTAGGCCACAAATTTTTTGGTCTAATTTGATCAATCTTTAAAAATTCTTCTCAAGAAATATTAGACACATCATGCAAAGATTTCACAACTAATATTTTAATTAGACAAGGTGGGAAACAAAATTGTCCCTACCTTTCTAGGTCTCTATTACAATGATAAAAATATGGAATAGCACATTGGGGACATTCATTCTCCTTTCATGCCTCATGTAGTTCAGGAGATTAAAATTCATGGAATGTAAATTTGACTGGTGACCTTCGCAAGTGATATACTTGACGACATAGACTGCAACCCACTTCCATAGCTCAGGTAGAGAAGTCCTCTTTTCTCCTTATTTGTCTATGCTCAACGAAGGGTCATTAGGTTCTATAAATTCGGCCCTAGTTGACTTGGCATCCCTGACGACAGGGTAATTTTTTCCATCGGCAGGTACCCCAGTAACTTTTGCAATTCTTTCTTCCGTAGCTGTGACTTCCAACCCTTTCACTATGGCCTTTCCTTCAAACAATGTCTAAACGAATTCCAATGCAATATCTCTGTCAAAACCATTCAACTTTAAGAAATAGTCTAGCCATCCAAATTTTCTAAACTCAATCAGGCAAGGCACATCCTGTAATAAAACATCATGAATTGTGGGTTCATTTCGAATCAACCCACCTCCCATTGTTTGTAATCAAATAGTTACTCTGTAAAGTTTTCTTCCTATAGTTTTTGTTTGAATGCCAAACTTATCCTTCCTACAACATTGTTGAATTTCCAATGCTAGTGTCATTTGAATTTTTCCTTTTGGCTTAGATTGTGACAGGAGCAATAAAAGCAATAAAATAATAATAAATGTCGGCTATGATTAAGGAAAATGGCAGTGGAGGATTGCATTTCGCACATATGAGCCATCATCTCATAATTCAAATTGGCTTAATGACTGAAATCTTGCTGATGTGAACCAACACAAACAAACATGCATACATGGTATTGACACGTCCCCCCCAGCCTAAATTTGGACACGTGTCCTCACATGTGAGGTGGAATGTTGATTTGACATGGGCAGAGAATAATTGCATGCTATGGCAAACGTTCCATATTAATTCACAACAATTAAATAAATGCACTAAAAGACAATTAAGATATAAAAATTGATGCACACATACCTAAATTCATGGAAGATTTATTGCAAAGATCATGGAGAAAGTACTGATCACTTTTCAAGAAACGAGTTGAGAAATTAATGACAGTAGAGTGGAATGAGGTGGAATGACATGAAGTGAAGTGAAATGATGGTGGTGAGGTGGAAGATAGAGAACAATGGAATGAATGGGTGGATGGGTGAAGAAGTGGACTCCCATAAGGTGGGAATATTTATTATGAGAAGTTACATACTTTAATTATCCAGAAGAGGGGACACTAGGTCCACTTCCTTCTATTGCAGGAGGTTCAGGTGTTGCATGTTGAGTGAATTACTGTAGGAACTCTTCCTTGGAATTTGGCTTGTGATACAATCTCAAGTGATGACCATTCACCAACATCTTAAACTTGATAGGGTTAATGGTAGTAAGCTAAACAACTCCATTTGAAAATACTCCAACCACCTCATATGGGCCAAGCGATCTTGTCTATAATTTTCCTACATTATCCTGATATCTTGAGTCATAGAGTAGTGCCCAATCTCTAGGCTGAAATTTCTTATCCTTGATGAATTTATCATGCCACTATATTCACTGAGTCTTCACTACCTCTGTGTGATGCAAAGTTGCCTTCCTCACCTCATCCAAAGCATTCAATTGCATGATTCTATCTCTTTGTGCTTCAGAAATATCCATTCCCAATTCTACTGTAGTCCTAAGAGCCTTATGCTCAAATTCAATGGGCATCATGGTTGTCTTTCCATATAGTAGCTCAAATGGAGTGAATCCTGTAGTTATTTTCCAGGTGGTTTTGTAGGCCCAAACAACTTCTGGTAGCCTGCTTGCCCAATTATTTTTATGGATAACTACCATTTTGGTGAGAATGGCTTCAATTTCTCCGTTGGTCACCTCAACTTGGCCATTGGCCTGGGGGTGATAAGGAGTAGACTTCCTGTGCCTAATGTTGTACTCATTGACCAATGTTGTAACAAGGGTTGAAGTGAATTGAGTCCCTTGATCAGTCACTATCTCTTTTGGAACCCCATACAGTGTGAAAATTTCTTCATACAAAAATTCTGAAACCTTGTTATCTCTTGCATGCTTGATGGCCTTAACTTCTACCCATTTAGTTACATAATAGTTGCATACCAAAATATAGGATTTACCTTTTGATGGAGGATCAATGTGTCCTACAAAATCCAATCCCCACTTATCAAATGGAGTGATTACTACTTGGGGGTAAAGTGACATCTCATCAGATTTGGTTGGCTGGCCCATCCTTTGGCATCTATCACATTTCCTTGTATACTTACCTGCATCCTTATGGAGTGTTGGCCAGTAATATCCTGTGATTAAATTCTTCATTGTTGTCCTCTTGGCTACAAAATGTCCTCTATAGGGTTCATTGTGGCATGCATGCAAAATATCATATGTCTCATCTTCCCTCACACATCTCCTCATGACATGGTCAGGTCCAATGTAGAACAAACATCCAACAATCCATGAGAAAGGAAAATATTTTTCAATGAGCGCTCTCCTCTCTTTTGGAGAAAAGTGAGGAGGGACTTTCCCTGTGACCAGAAAATTAGCTATATCAGCATACCAGGGTGTCTACACACTGATGGAAAATAAGTTCTCATTAGGGAAAGAATCATCTATGACTTGATTATCCTTTGATGTGGTCAGCCTTGAAAGAAAATCTGCAACAACATTGGCTTTCCCTAGTTTTTCCACAATGGTTATGTCAAATTCTTGCATCGACAATAACCATCTTGCTAGCCTTCCTGAAATAAGAGGTTTATTCATGAGGTATTTAATGCCTACATGATCGGTGTGAACAAACATTTGGTAGCTGATTATGTAATGTTTGAATTTGTTTAAAGATAGATCACTGCTAGCATTTCTTTTTCTGTCACGGTATAGTTGAATTCAGCTCCTTGCAAATTTTCGCTAACAAAGGAAATTAAATTTTCAATAGCTTCTTCTTTCTATCCTAAGACTGCTCCTATAGCATAGTCTGATACATCTATATGGATGTGAAAAGGAAACTCCCAATTAGGTCCCTTGAGTACAGGAGCATGAGTTAAAGCTGCTTTTAAGTTAGAAAATGCCTTGTCACAACCTTCTGTCCATTGGAACTCAACATCTTTAGTTAGGATATTATACAATGGTGTTGCCATTTTGCTGAAGTCTTTGATGAACCTCCTATAATAACTTGCATGTCCTACGAAACTCTTGACATCTTTTTGTTTTGCAGGGATAGGCAAATTGGTAATTACCTCAATCTTTGCAGGATCTACTTGAATTCCTTTGTGAGAGATGTAGTGGCCAAGAACTACACCTTTTTGCATCATCATAAAGCACTTCTCACTATTTAAAAGATAGATTGTCATCTTAAAATCTTTGTAGGACTCTCTTAGTATTTTCCAATGCTTCATTGAAATCAACACCATAAGTAGTGAAATCATCCATATAAATTTCCATGCAATCATGAGAGATATCTGAAAAGATGCTAATGACTTCCCTCTAAAAAGTTGCAGGTGCATTGCATAAGCCAAATGGAAGTATCGAGTATGAATAGGTACCCCATGGAAGGTAAAGGTGGTATTCTCCTAGTCCTCTAGTGTAATTTGGATCTGGTTGTAGCCAATGAATCCATCAAGAAAAGAAAAGTATTGCTTTCCTGCAAGTGAGTCCAGAACTTGATCTATGAACGACAACGGAAAATGGTATTTTTTTGTGGTAGAGTTAAGTTTCCTGTAATCAATAAAAAATATCCACTTCCCTCATTTTTTGGGCACAATCACCAATGGGGACACCCACTAGCTATCTGAAATTAGGTAGACAAATCCGACATCTAGCAATTTTTGTAGTTCCCCCTTTACTATTTCTGTCAATGCAGGGTTAATTCTTCTTTGTGGTTGCCTTGCTGGTGTATAATCATCTGTTATGTATATCCTATGAGTGCAAAGATTGGGATCCAATCCATTAATATTATGATAGTCCCATGCAAATAAATTTTGGTGGGCCTTTAGTAAGTTTGACAATGGCAGTTGTTGTTCTTCACTCAATTTACTATTGATATTTAGATGTTTCCCTTCTGACACTTGCACTTGTGTAGTTAAGTCTACCATATATGCTTCAATAATGCTTGGTACCTTGAGTTCATGTGGAAGTAATGCATGAATCATACCTATTGTTGTAGGAAAGGTGTTTGTAGGATGAGCGACTGCAAGAAGAGCGGCTGCAAGAAGATCGGTTGCAGGAAGAGCGACTGTAGGAAGAGTGGCTATAGGAAGAGCGGGTAGGAGTGTTTTCACTGTATCAGCATAGTCAGATACATGAGAGAGTGATGATACCTCTACCTCATAATGGTTCTAAATTATGCTAGACAATACTTCATCTTCATTTTGAAGTTGCAGGAAAGGACTTCTGCTGAACATCATAAGTTGTGCCACATAATTACCTTCCTCAACCTCTTCACCAACATGTGTACATACTAGATCATCCTTATCATGGGATGGCTGAGTGAGAGGGTAGATAACAAGATAGTAGGAGTAGGTCTCATGCTTACAATATTTAGTTTCTATAGGATGTTCTTAGTCATCACATTTATTGTTGCTCCCAAATCAATCAGAGCATTATTTATCTGCATCCCATTTATAACAATTGCTACCATAGGACTCCCTGGGTCATTATACTTGGGAACAGTCACTTTCCCGAGCATAATGTCAAGAAGTTGTCCCACCACATAAACTATAGTGGGGTCTTTCTTCTTCCTACCTGGCTTCTTAAGGCATGTTTCCTTGATTGCCTTGCCATATATGGGAGCATCTTTTATGGCCTGAAATAGAGGTATTTGGACACATATATGCTTCAAATGATCTAAGATGTCAAAATTTGTGTCATCCTTTTCTTTCTTTTGTTTCCTAGTTTCCAACCTCTGAGGAAATGGTGGTTCTGGCTCAGTCTGCTTGATTGGAACTGGTTCAAGATTTTTAAGTGCACCTAGTTGAATGGGGACATTCATAGGCTCCTCCTCTTCCATAGGAAGCTCAATGATAATACATGTGGAAGGGGCTGGAAAAGTAGTTCTTGAATGTAAACGGATGTCACTTAAACTCACAACATATGCAGGGAATTGATTTGGATCAACAGAGTACACTGGTTGTTGTTGTGGTTTATTATTTGGATTAGGTGTGGGCTAGACTGGTAGCTAAGTAGGTTTAGGTGCATTTGAACTTGAATTAGTAGGAGGAGTCATTATAGCAGGTTGTTGGGGTTGAGAAGGTGGCTGCATGTAATTGATTGACTAGTTTTGCCATTGTTGTCCTCCCCTCCTTTGAGATGTTTGTTGCCAGTTTCCTAAAGGTGGCTACCAATTTCCTTGAAACTATTGCCAATTCCCCTAAGGTTGCTGCCACTAGGGTGGAGATTTTTTGTGATTGGGCCAATCATGTGGAGGGTTACTCCAAGGTTGTGGTGGACATCCTCCATAATTGGATGGATATGGGGGTTTCCATTGATTACTAGATGAATAAGAATTGAAATATGGCCCAACAAAAGATAGTGGATCAGGTGGAATCCCTGTCTTGGATCCCAAGGCCTCCTTTGTGCAACATAGTAGACTTGGTCATCTTCACCCTAGATTGGTTTGAACTTGGGTTCCATCTACTTTTTTTCAACATTAGCTATCATATTGCATATTCAATTCTTCTTCTTTTGTCTACAATGAGGGCAATATTCTGCCAACATTGCCTCTACCTCCTCTTGCTTCTTCTTTGCCTGAAGTGAATCCAACTGAGTAGCTAGATATTTTATGATGTCCTTCTTGAAATCTATCAACAAGTGAGTAATCTCTATCCTTGAAACTCCATTGGTGGATGGCTTACCCATAGAAGATTGGTAAGCTCTCCCCTTGTTTGAAGTTGCCCTAGAATAGTTCTGACATGTCTTCTTGATATCCTCCCAAGGAACTTGGGTGATATCTCATCTTGCCATTAGGTCCAAGGCATCTATGCAGCTGAGATTAATTCCTCTCAAGAAAATAAGCTTATGTGATTCTTCATTGAGTGAATGGTGTGGAGATTTTTGTAGGAAAAACAAAAATCTTGAAATGTAATCCTCCAGGCTCTTATCCTCCTTTTGCTGCATTCTAAAAATGTCATCTCCTCTCATGTTACTGCCTCTACAATACTCTTTGTATTTCTCAAGGAACTTTGTCTTCATGTCTTCCCAAGTTTCCATAGTATGTATGCCTAGGCTCATGAACCATCTTAAGGAAACCTCTTTCAAGGTGGTAGGGAATAGCTTAAGCCTATGGGCATCAGTGGTATAGTCATAACTTCTACAGAGTTTATCAAACTCAAACAAGAATGTATCAGGATCTTTTGTGACAAGTCAATAGAACTTAGGAAAGACTTAAGTAGGTATATTCTTGAGGTTGTCTACTTCATTTTGATGAGAAATAGGGAAAGGAAAAGTTGGTCAGTTAGGTCTGTTAGGTCCATTTCCATTTGCATCCGCCATGCTTACCTGATGAAGTTCCAAAGCAAAAGGGTCTTCAAAAAAAAATTGATCTTCAAAGGAAACTTTAGAATTGGTCAAATCTAGAAATGTATCGGTAAAGAGGTGTGGCTCTTCTTCTTCTTTGTTTCTTGGTAGGTTCTAATACTCAACTATCTAGAATAGATTAGGATTGTTAGGAAGGAATCTCCCATGGGCATCTCTTCTTCTTTCTCTATGCATACGATATCAATTCACTATCAGCCAACTCACACAAAGAATTGGAAAAAGAATAGGGGGGTTATAACTCTTCTAAACGAGGGGTGTACTAAGAAAAAACTTCTAGAAATACTACAACAAGGAAAACTATCAATGAATCCCAAGAACTACCTAGTTTGACACCATCCCCGACAACGGTGCCAAAAATGTTGGCATCCTATAATGTTTGAACAAATAAGCCTTTATAGTTGTGATTCAGAGATTATACATCTAACCTAAATAGCTATCTCAATCATCATGAAGGTGCATTTAAATTTTCAACCCAGGGATGTAAAATTGAAATGGGTCAACACTGTATGTGCACTAGGAATTCAAAGTAGCCATATTCATCCTACAACTAAGAAAAAAATAATATTGAAAGTAAATTTCTTGGAAGGAAATAACATAAATGTTGAACATCAACCAATAACTAGGCTAAACTAAAATGCATGATAGAAATGAAAATATGAGTGAACAAACAAGAAAATACTCTATCTGATTTGGCTGTAGGAACAGTCACAAAATGGAATTCTAGTGGTTGCAAGAAAAATCAATGCCAAATTCTTAACTAATAACTAAACATAAAATAAAAACCAAAATAAACTAAGCTAAAGGATGGAATACTCACCAAGTGGGCCCCCTTGGATAATTATTCCCTAAAACTAAGATAGAATTAGTTGCATGAACTTATATCTTCATTTCATTTACTGGAAAACAAGACAAATGAGCAACATGACTGTATTACTAAAAATCTCAAGAGAGTGATTACATCAAATTAAAAAATCTTCCATTTTCTAGTCGAGAGCTCAAAAGGAACATTAGAGCCTTATTTATCCAACCACCTAGCAAGGCGGTCAACTGCAACAAAACTCGAAGGACTCCACATTACGGAAAGCATGGAAAAGAGCAGGGGCGACTATGCATGCAAAAAATCTATCAGACATTCTTTCCTTAACACGAATCTGGCACAACAAGCGCTCACTCAACAAAATTTAAGACCATTATAAGGTGGTTCCACTTCGATTTGCATGAGGAATATCCAACCCTCAATAATTTTCCCTCCATTAAATGACCACCTTGTTGACCGATATGGCACATGACCAGCTAGCAGAATCTTCCTGAACTACAGGTTTCAAATTATCTGCAATATAGTGTTAGCATGCACAACCACATATCCATAATCATCTTAAAGCGACATTCATTAATCACATGCAAAGTTAACACAATTAGTTCATATAGCATGTCAATATCATTTGAACATTATGAAAATAAGCTGATGTCCAAAGTCTATAGTTTCAAGGAAATATTATGAAAAGATCAACTCCCAAGCATCAAAGTCTTAAGACAACTGCACGAAATAGACAAAAGCCCTATCAATAATTAGACCATAAACTAGACTCATAAGGAAATAAGGGATATTCCAAGAGATATAAGACCAAAAGATGCATAGTGTTTAGTTGTATATTTAGGTGTATTTGATGAAGAAATTATTTATCTCTTAAGAGATAAAGATCCTACAACACTTCATAGTGCATACCAAATTGCTATGGATATTGAAAATAATTTGAAATATTCAATGATAAAGGATACATGGTTGCAAGTGTTAATTTTCCTGGTACAACTCATGTAAATGGAATTCATGACAACATAAATTATTGTCAAAGTGATAATGATATTTTTACACAAAATCATCCATCACTACATCACACAGATCATGGTGAGATTCAAGGTAAATATCAACAAAGTTTGAGCAATATTGATCAAGTGCCTAGTGTTAGGGAGCTGTCTAATATGAAAAGGCATGAAGGAGAATTATCATATGACCTATTTGGAAGGGTTTTGGATACCTTGTTGGAAGTTCCCAAGAATTCTAGACTTGAGGATTCAACATGGATTAAGTCATTTTATAAAAAAATTGAGTCAAGGCTAGGCACCTTGCCAAAGGAGTTGAAGTCTCAGGGTTTTGATCAGTTACTTGATTGGATGAGGATTGTTGAGGGAACCAAGTGTGATTGTGAAAAAATTGTGATTCCTCAATATATTGATGGTGGTTGTCCTATTGAGGAATATTAGAAAGCAGTACATACAACTAAAAAGGGTATACCAGAAGATGAACACCTATCTTGTTGTATGGATGAGGGTTGTGATTGTAATCAACTGATACACAACATACATACAAATCTGTATACTGGTAGGGATGATAAAAACACACTAGAGAGTGTTGTTAATATCTTACCACAAACCAGTGGCAAGGATATTAAAGATGAAAATTTAAGCATTCGCTTTGGAAATTCAAAAAAATTCATGTAGTGATGAATTTTCTTGTGATGAAGGTCATGATGAGAGTAAATTTTTTGATTATTTTTTTGAGGATTGTGAATGCTTATGTGGGGATGATCTAGAGGCTGTTTATTCACATAAGGGATGTAATGATATGCATGCTCATGAAGTCACTTGATTACAAGTGAATGAACAAATCCTTTTTGATGAATATTTGGAATGCAACCAAGGTATGTCATCGATGAATGATGATGAATTTGAAGATAAGAATGTATGTGTTCAGTATCCTAATCCTAAGCATAGTATTAGAAATGCTAAAGATGCTGATGATGTTGAATGTGTGGCTAATGAGTATGAACATGTCCTTGCTGCTCCTAATTGTTTATGTGATCTAGAGATGGAAATGTTTATGATGTGTAAGGATAATATTGATGTCCATAACATAAATAAATTTATTGATTCAGATTCATATGTGAAGCCACTAGCCCATGAGGGTACCAATAAGATGGAATATACTTGTTCCTTTTCCAAAGTGGACATGTTTTCATCCAATGAGGAGTGCGGTGATTTGAAAGAGAATGAAGATGCTTGTTAAATTGCTAATGAACAACACTCAGACTAAAAGGACTATTTCACATTCAGGTCAGCCCACTTGTCATCCAATGATACATATCAGTGATTTTTTTTTGACCTTATTAACTCTAAATTATTTGAACCATCCTTTGAAACATTTTGTATTGAGCTAAATATTGACCTGAAAGATGAGTCAGAATATGTTACTGAACCTAAAATGGAAATATTCTTTGATGCATGGGATATTATTGACAATGTTGTTTGTGGTGATGACCTTGATCTAAATAAGAGCCAAGACACCATGGGTTTTGGAGAATGGAACAATATATCAGGTTTATGTACAATGATCAGGTTTGGAGTTGCAATTTTCCTTTAATAAATCAGGGCATATGTTTCTAGATGAAACTATTGAACAAATTATTTGTGAAAGTTTTCAATTTGATGTGCAAATTGAATTCGGTACCAATTTCTATGATGTTAATGATAAAGTGGACTATGAACGTTTTCAATTTTCAATCCAGTTGGATGAGTGTTTGGTGGAACATGATAATGAATTGAACAAGGTAAAGTGTTACAGTGATTATGGATTCCAGTTGATATATGATTACAATTTTCATTTGGACAAAGTAATGACAACAATGGAAAGTTCAAAAACATGGCAATAGAGGTTAATTGTAGTGACCACAATAGGGGTAGTTGGTGGGAAATATATAGTGATATTTTCAGATTTGGCCAAGTGCAAACAACAAAAAGTAAGGTATTTAATAGAGGTAAAGGCTAGTTCTACATTTTTAGGGGCATGAGGCCATCAATTGAAGTGGAAGCCTATTAAATTACATATGTAGGTTTAAATCATGTACATCAGAGAAGGATTTTGAGAAAATTTGAAATGAGGAACACATTGTACAACCCTGTAAATTTTTGTATATATGTCAGTTTGCTTTGCTTTGGTCTTCTTTCCTTGTCCGGGCAGGTCTAGCTTTTGGTTATCTATCCTCGATCTGCTTTTCCTTGAGATTTTGTGATCTCATTTTATTCTAAAGGAACATACGTCCCCAACAAGAGCCACTAGTAGAACACTTAAATTTTATGTGTTCCATCTCAAAATTTTGCAAAATATGGCTATTTTCATGTCTCGTGGCTTAAGGTTTTGTCCATTTTCATGCCTTAGGGTTTTTTGTGTGCTAAAACCCTTTCCAAACAACCTTAACTTTGAATCCTTTGCAATTGTTATGTTTTGAAGATGACCTATTGTCACCCATTGGCGATCAATTTAAAACAACTTATGTTCTTGAGTCTATGTGGTTTCCAGTCCCTTGTGGTTAGTGTTTCCCATTGCCCATCACTTGATATATCTCACGTGCCTAGGTTCCAGAAATTCCTTTATTTTATAAGGTTGATGATTCGGCCTTGTCTGGCCTTTACATATTTTACAAAATATCATTAAGTCTTTAGGGATTTACCTATATACGTGTTGAAATTTATCAAATTTTTGGGTCAGCTCCTAAGTTTGAATTAAATTTTTCTTGTTGTTGCCTTAGATTTTGACCTTAATCTTCATGTCTCCATTTGTCATGTGCCTAGTAGTGGTCCACTTTTTATAACTGACATTTTGTACTTGTAGATCTTTAGTGTTATGAAGGTTGTTGGATCACCAAGGTTAAATCTTTGTTGTTCCCCGTGCCCCCGCTCTATTCTATTTTCTATTATAATATTCTCACAAGCTGATAGGTGAGCTCCATGTATCCTCTACATTGGTAGGCCTGACATATTGAAGGTCAATAGGTGATTAATTATGGAGATCAATGGAAATTATTGAATGGTGTGTCTTCATCTATATTGTTCTTGCTACCCCATCTATTTTTATTTTGCAATTAAATAGTAGCATGGGATAGCGGGTTGAAGACATTTGTCACATTATCAGAAGGACCCACTAGGTTTTGAAGATGGTAAGCACATTGCATTTGAGATCGACGGTTGATGGTGGATGACATGGGTCAATCTTGACCACTCCCTGCCATCCCATCGGGGACCCACCTTTGCCTCTTGTCTCTCAATGGGGAGGTGGGAGACTACCACGTGGAGCAATTTGGAAGGCAAAGAACACATTAGAACAAGTGTGCACCACTAAATTGTATTATTTTGCATGTGCTCTAAAGTACAGGAGGGATCTTTTCATCTCAGTCATGGGATATGTTAGAGAGTTATATGCACAGGTAGGTGGCCTAATGCTAAGACATGCACAAGTTGAAGGTGAGTGATTTTATCTTAGCCTTTCCCTATCTCCCCGTCATCAAAAGTTCCAAGCAAGATAAATCTCAAGGGGATGTGGGAAAATTGACATGATAGTCTCTTTAATGCTTGATGGATGGATGATCCCATGGATAGGTTGGATTTATCTTCCACACGAGTTGCTTTGATCGGGAAAAGGAAAATGGTTGTCTATAGTCATCTTTTCAAAATTGTTGATTCAATCTAAATCTTTCATTGAACCATGTCTTTGCGTGATCAATGGTTAGATTTCAAACTTGTGTGGCCGATGGTGAGTTCTCTCACATGAGATTTATCTTGATATTTAATGGTAGACACTCTAGATATTCAATATAATTTGAGTTGACAACCATTTTATTTCACAATTAAATTCTTCAAGAGCCAAGAAATTGGCTTTGAACCTAAGAAGAAGGTGTGAAGAGCTTAGGTAAGTAGTTGTAGGGGCATTGAAGAGTTTTCACAGGTAAGTTGGGATTCACTATTTTGTGCATCAACTTGCTGGTTTGGGAAGTCTTTTAAAATTCTCTCAACCTTAGGTAATTTGGGTTAGCAAGTGCTTGATTATTTACAAATTCCATTGAATGGTAAGAATTGTGTGTGGTCTGGAAAGGGTTGTGTTTTACAAAATTTCTTATGAGTGTGTAGACCCTTAGTTTTCTCTTGCAAGTAAAAGATTCATAAACTCGAGGTTTCTTATATTAAGAAAATGTGTGAGTCTACCATGACATCCCCTCAACCTGAGAGAAAACCAAAGCATAAGAGGAATAAGAGGGTTGTAGCCCTAGATGTTTAATCTAAGCTTAGAATTAAGCCAGATTCACCTGAAAAATATGCAGTGTCACGGGCTACGAAGATATTTTGGCCATGGAGGGTGATTCAAGGGTATTACTAAAGGTGGTCACCAGGAAAATAAGTGGGTTGGGCACAAGAAGGATGGAAATGATGACGTGGCTGGTCCATCTAAGAAGAAAAAGAAGAAAGATAAGGACCACAAGGCTTATGATTATTATATGGAGGAACTTGTTGTTGCCATGGATGATGAAGCAGAAGATGACCCCGATTATGCCTAGTATCTTCTTATGCTTGTAGGTCGAGAAGAATTTGATGATGGCGAGATGAATCCTCAAGTTTCAACAAAATCATGAAGGTGACACACATACTATGATTTTGAATATGATGAACCATTGCAGAGGTGGTGTCTTGGTTCGGTGTTTTTCTTATGATCAACATGAAGGAGAGGTGTTGGACACCACTACAATGATGTATGATGCCTTTTGAAAAGTAGGTGTATCTTCTTCAACGTGATGTGGGTTTTGTCTTTTTGTTCTTTCCCTCCAATTGAGGATGAAAATATAACTGCAAAGGGGATATATTTTGAGGCGGTCTAATTAAATAGTGAAATGTTTAATTTATAGCTTGAGGCTTGTTTTGCTCCTTCATTTCTATAAGGAACTCAGGTCCAGAAGTATAGACTTCAGTTGGTTGCTCTGTAATTGATTATAGAAAGAATTGTAAAGAATATACTGAGCATTTTAGGGTTAAGTCTTAGGTTCGAGTCTACTGATGCATATGTAATTCTAATAGCAATACTGGAAAATAGAATATAGAATGGTGCACATTCAAAGCCATATTATCTCCTATGTACTTGTTTCATGAATTATGATTAATATAATCAAGGATTGTCTTATTTGTCTCCATTGATTTCCATTGGATGTGTAGTTTTGTTCTTACTTGTTAATTCAAAAAATCAATGTAAATGCTTGGGTGAAACTATTGGTTTATGTCAAATTGAGTGCTAGGATATTGATAAGAAGTGGTAGTTGTGAATATAATGTTGAATTACTATAATACAATATCTTCAAAGCTTAATCAATTTCATGTATGAAATTTTTGTCAGGTTGTATCTTATTGGAATTGACTCTGTTCCAAGGATGAGGCATTGACCTAAGTGAAGTATTCATGTAGAATTTAGTTGGTCAATTCAACAACAAATCATTTATTAACCCAAATTCTTAAAATGGGTTACAATTGTGTTGAGTTTCACCATTCTCATACTCCAAATGTAGAGTGTTGTTAAGGAGCAACCAAATTCTTTGATACATTCTATTTTTCGGGCCATTATATGAGAATTATCCATTTGTTTCAATGTTAATGAGAAAATGACACAAGCATAGCATCTAAAAATTATTAGGATCACTATCCTAGGTTTCACAAAGCCTAAATTTTAGAGGTAAAGTCCCAAAAATCCTTTACTTTTTCGTTGGCCAATCCTCACCATTATTGATTATTGAATTCTAGAAGATTCATAGATAGTGGTTGAGATCAAGTTTGGTTCTCAAAAAATAACCAACACAAAACACAAGACATGATGGAAGGTTTGTATTTGGTAAAAATTATAGAGCATAAACTCACTACTCAATGTTGGGTTTTAATTCCTTCTCTTTTCAAAAAAAATATATTTATACTCTCTATTATGCCTTAATCTTTGAAGCTTACTCCCATTAAATTCCTCACCAAGCTTGAAATTTGAGCTCAACAAGAATAGGAGCTATGTTATAACTATGATAAGAAAAAAATCACAAGGGGTCACAAATGTCAAGTCTCCCTCATAATGATGTAGAATTGGAATATTCTTTAGAAACTTAATAGGAACAACTCCTTGCTACCAATTTGGCTCCTATAGACAACCATCTAGCAGTTGATGTCCATACCTTGGTAATGGTCATAATTCCTCAAACTATAAAAGTGAAAATATATTTCAAGAAGATTCCCCTCATTATTCTCATTGACTCTAGTGGCATGTCCAAATTCATTGATTCATTACTTATTAAAAACCTAATTGTTTTATGTATCCATGATCTTGTTTTTAATTTATGATTGCCCATGGAAGAGCTCTACCTTACAAATATAAATGTAATTTTATTTATAATGTTATGGGGAATTATAACCTTCATTAAAATATGTTGTTATTTACATTAGGGGGTTGTGATGTACTTATTGGAGCCTAGTGATCATGTGCCCTTCACCCAATTTGGTTGGATTTATCTAAACTTTGGATATATAGTTTTCTAATAATAGGAATAAGTATACATTAAAGAGTCTTACACCTAGTTCTACTAGTCTTATTAGATCACATGGGATGGAGAAGCTTCTAAATAAAAACTCTTATGGAGTCACTACTCAAATATGCTCCATATAGTTTGAACCTAATGCTATTGGTCACTCTACAAAATTTCAATTTATTTTGGATAAGAATGCTACAATGTTTGTTTATCATACTAGGATAACGTGTGGCCAACATAAAATCCTTCACATTCAACTCTTTTTAAGGAATTTTCCACCCAACGTTTTACCTTATAGGTATCCATTCATTCAAAAATATCAATTAAATAGTTATTATAGGATCTCTTAAAGGCTAGTTTTATTCATTCCAAACCTAGCCCATACTCTGCATCTTTGTTACACATTCACAAAAAATATGGGTCTCAACATCTTTCTATCAATTTCTATACATTAAATAAACTAACTGTAGTGTCAAAAAATGTTGTCGAGATATTTTCACACTTGTTTGGTCCCTCCTTGGCAAATTGAGCTTGAATGGTGCCTTGATTTAGTGTTGTAATGTGTTTGAAACATTCACATTAGGTCTGGGGCCCTTATGAACTAATGGATTTAAATGATACCTTCCTAAAGTGTTGTGAAGTGTTGTAACACACTTTCACACTTTTCTAAAGTTTTATTAATTAACTACACCTAATAAACCTCTTTTTAACCTTAATCCTACCTTATTTAAAGTGTTGTGAAGTGTTGTAATAGACTTTCACACTTTTCTAGCGTTGTCATTAATAATTGGGATTTCTTATGCTTTAATTGGCCTTACATTGCATCCACAAGCCTTATTTAATGTATCTTTTCAAGGATAATCCTGACACAAATCATTACCCAATCATAATTTAGGTGTTTCAGGTTGAATGACCCTAGATTTAGTGATCCGAGACTCATTCACCACCTTGGGAAAATGAGTCCCACCTAGATTTTTGGATCCACAACCTAGTTTCACACATTTCTAAGCATTTTTTATTATATTCCCATACATTATGCCTGATGTGACTCATTCACCACCTTGGGTGAATAAGCCCCGTATGGCCTAAAATCAAAATTAATTTAAATTCTTAGTGGGATTTTATCCTCCTATATCTGATGTTAGCTTGTAGTGTTGTAATTTTGATAATTATTGCTTAATTGAGTATAAATACAAGGTTCAAAAGAGAATTAAAGCATTCACAAGAGCATACAAGAGTCTTCAAGGGAAGATTATCAAGAATTTTAGAGCAGCATTCAAGCATCAATCATCATGTCAAGGACTTCATGCATCATGTTTGTTTTAGAGCTAAAAATTATTATGTAGGGTTTCATGATTCAAGCTAGCATTCAAATCAAGATATACATCCATTGGAACCATCTCATACATGTTTGCAACACTTCATTGACAGATTTTGGTGAGTTACAACACCTTGATTTTTTCATTCATCATTCTCCATTCTTATTTCATTCTATTTCAATGTTTAATTACCAAAATGGGGTTTTGATCAAGGCAAACCTCTATCGACTAATTATTTTTTCCCCTCTCCTTTGAGTGTGGTTGAAAGTTCTAGGTTGTAGATTTCCTAAGGAGCAATATTAGAGAAAAAATTTCAAGACATTCAAATTTTTTAAAGTTGTCATTAAGCACTAGAAAGCATTGGAGAACACCTACTGGTTGCAAATCAGGGTTTTGGATCTAGAGATCAATCAGGAAGTACAAAGCAAAAAAAGAAGATTAGGATTAGACTTTGAAGATTTAGAAAACCCTAACTGGAATAATTCACCACTTTTGGTGAATGAGTCCCAGTTTCAGTCAAAATTCAAGTTTTTGCAGATTGAGATACCCATTCGATAAATTTTTGTTCTTGCACAAAAACATAGATTTTGGATTGATTTGCCTAGCTTGGTGAATGAGTCCCACTCAACATTAAAGGAACAATTTCCAAAATTTCAGACCTCCATCCATCCATCTTTAGATTTACTAGTGCACACATTCTATTTTGTAGCTTCTTGTGTTGTTTCATTTACATTTCTAGGTCATTTAGTTCAAGTTTGCATCATATTAGGGTTTTGCATTTCATCTCACATTTCATTTTCTTTTGCAAGTCTAAATTTCATGGTGAAGCCCTCATTAGTTTATATTTAGCCCCTAGGACAACCCTCTTGCAAGATCTCTTTCTTCTTTAGATTGAGATCTCAAGGGTTTGTTCTTGAATGAAAGTGAGTGAAGATTGTCATTCTAGGTCCTAAACCCTAGAAAATCACACAATTTCTTCATTTCATTTTGGTGAACCTACATTTAGAACATTTCATTTTTTGATTTGGAATCCATCATCATCCTAGATATTACATTACATTAGGAATTGCATATTTATAATTGGCATTCTAGGGTTTGAAAATTTTGCCTTAGTGAAAGCTCATATAGCTTGCATTTTTGCATCTCATTTCATTGAAAATCAAACAAAATTTGTATTTACATTTATTTTTTAGATCATACAACATAAAAGCATAAAACTCAATTTAATTTTTTAGAAAATTTTGGAAAAGATTCCTATTGGGACTCATTCACCACCCTGGGCAAATCAATCCTTGCGCACATTCTAAACTACATTTTATAGCATTTAAAGTTACGTTTCTAAGTTTTTTTTTGTTTTTTATAGCTTTCTGTCTCAGTTTCCATAATTTTAGTTATATTCATTTCATTGTTCTTAGCTTATATTTCATTTGAATTCATTTAGCATTAAGTAGCCCTTCTATGAGTATTTGGTGTCCTATTGTTGATAATGTATTGAGACAAAATTCAAGACTCATTTCATCTCGTGATAGCACAATTGTTGTGGATCTTGGGCTGTCTAGCTCTTTCACTCCTAGTATTGACACCAATACACTAGGTATGGACAATACCATTAACAACTCTTTACCTTCAAGTAGTGTGATGCATGTTGAAACAATGGTTGTTAATGTCCTACAAGAGAACATTGTTCAAATTAATGAATAACTAGAAAACCTACAACATCAACTGCAAAATGACAATATTTCAACTATTGCCATCCCTACTAAAGATAACATTCATCGCATGCTTGAAATTGAAGATGGACTTGACCTTGTGAAAAAAATTCTTCAAATCTTTGGAAAAAACCTCACCTCAACCACTAGTTTTCCTTTACCTGCAAGCAATTTCACAAGCCAAGGAGGAACTCAAATTCCTCCTTCCACAACAATTTTGTCAAATTCCCACCTACACCAACCCTCAATTCACAACAACAATGCAACTAACTAGTAATGTGATTCATTCCTTGGGTATTTCTGCTAGCATCCCTAGTATCTTTGTGGCATTGCACATCATAGCTCTTACCACCCGACCACCTATAAGCATTCCATTCACTTGTCCCTCGAACACATACACTCCACATTTTTCTCATAACACAAGTAATGACCCTCTCATAAATCAACTTTTCCAAACTGTTTCATCCCTTCAAAAAGAAATTTCCACAATCAACCAAAATCAAAATGGCCTACCTACATACTATGTCAAAAGAAACCCATTTTCCTTGGAGATATTACAAACACTGATGCCACAAGGTGTAGAAGTGCCTAGATTCAAGAAGTATGGATGAAATGGAGATACTTCTAACCATTTTAATTCTTATACTGCATTATGTAAATACTTTTTCCTTGATGATAAACTCTTGGAAAAGCTTTTCCCTAGGTCCTTGAAAGATACTACCTTGGAGTGGTTTTCTTCTTTATCGAAAAACTCAATTCGTTCATTCAATGAATTTGTTGAGGCGTTTGTTAACCATTTCCAATTTTATATGACCCCTAAGATGACATTGGCTGATTTGGTGAGATGCAAGAAAAAAGAAGACGAAAAGATAACTGACTTTATCTCATGCTACCAAGCACTTTATTCCAAAATCGATGTTAAGGTTCCCAACCCTCACCTTCAAAAGATGTTCATAGAAAATTTGCAAAGCAAGATACAAGAAAATATTACCTTCCCTTCCTTCATGCACTTATGTATTTCCCTCCATGATTATCAAAATTCGGTTAGTAGTCGAGATACAAAATCCACCTCTAGTTGTATTGAGAAATCCACTACCCGATACCCTTCATAACACAATTCCCCAAATTTTAGAACAACAAATGATTACCTTGCCTCCTAAACCTTTACCTCCGAGTTTTAGATCAAATGAATATTGTTATTATCATCGAAAAAATGGACATGATATGAAATATTGTAAGCATCTTAAACATCTGGTGCAAGACCTCATTAATTCTAGTTGTCTATCTATTGGAGGTGTCAATGATCAAGGCAATAAGTTTGTTGCCCCTCCTAACCAAAATTTGAAAATCTTTACCAACCCTATGCCTAAATACAATTTTCATATGTCAAAGCTAGCAAAAATATAAAGACTAATGTGATGAATGTTGAAATACATGATGAGAACATAGGTACAATTCAACAAAGTCCTATGGATACTGATCAACAAGAAGAAAATCCTTTAGATGGTTTGGTTGCATTGGTTGAAACTCAACATCGTAAGGACTGACCTAAAAAGCCTCTTGAGATTTATTTCTCCTCACAAGATACACTTAAACATGCACCTGATGGTACTCTTTACATAGCCAACCATATCTATGATAAGCCCACTAATGGGATATTAATAGATCTTGTCTATGGAGAGAATGTGATCAACGAAGAATTATTACTTATACATGAACTCAATCAGGATATATACGATAAACCCAAAGCATGGATCAAGAAACATAATTTTTTTGCTTGCCCTACATTAGGATTGATCACTTTACCATTTCAAATAGGACCAAAAACATTAGATATCACATTCTCCATCATCCCACAGTCAGACCAATTCCATGTGAAGCTAGGCTATCCTTGGCTCCACTCCATGAATGTGGTCTCGTCAATCGTGCATAAATGCTTAAAGTTTCCCTTTGATAATGGAATATTTACTATGCATCATAATGGCTTTAACCCCTTGTCCTCCCATGAAATTTTTTCCTTAAATTTGTTTTGGACCAAGCCTATAGAACCTATCAAAACCATGAGAAGACTTCTTTTTATTGTCCTATCAAAATTTCAAGGCAAAGAAAATAGTAGAGTTATCCCTCTGAAACATGCCTCAACCTACCATAGATCCTACCATCCTTGATGCAACCATGATTGAGCCTAAAGAAACTCCAAATGACCAAGACCAACCTAAGACATAACCTTCACCTATCTCCTACAAAAGACCAAGAGATGATGAAAACAACTTGATCACACCTCCTAGAATAAAAGCATAAAACAAGTTTACAAAGTCAAAGAGAAAGTGGTAGAACAACCTCCTATGGTTTCTTCAATTCTTCCCCTCAAGGAAGAAAATAAACCTTTGGTTAATCAACCTTCTCCTACACAAACACAACTTGAAAATTGAACTAAAAGAAACAAATGTTCTAGAGACCTAGTAGACGTTGTGCCCTTGCTTGAAAGTTACATGAAGAAATAAACAAAGAAAATAAAAATCCAAACTTGACTGAAGCAAGGCATGATAAGTCTCTCCCTTGGTTGAAACAAAAATATCCAATATAGCAACCACAATAAGAGTTAAATCCTTCCTTGGACATTATCATTGGCCTAATATTGTGATTAATTTAGATGACAGTGAGGAAGTTGCAAAAATTGATGAAGAGGTGCATAATGAATTGAATAATTTTTTTTCCTCTTCTATAAGGTTAAACGATAATTCTCCTAAGAAGAGTGTTGAACTTGGTGATGGCCCTAGTTCAACAATTTCTATTTTCCCTTTGGCTATTTATCTTCCTTCTATATATGATGAACACGATTTTTCTTACTCCTAGGTTGACTTGCATGTTCCTTACTAGTCTTTTGCATTATTTCTCTTTCATTTTATTTTGTGTGATTGCATGCACATGATGTGATCCACCGTAATGTTTTTTCTGATGTATCTCTCTCTCTCTCTCTCTTTGTGACATTCCTCTATTTGTACCTTCATTTTTCTCTATGTTGTAAACCTTTTATCTTTTTGCCTTTTATCTTTTTCATTTGTCTTGTGTTTTCCTTTTGGGAATGATGCAAGGCATTGAGACATTCATGTCTCTTCCATGTTGACCCAAAATATTTTCCTTTATCTTTTTCATTTGTCTTGTGTTTTCCTTTTGGATATGATGCAAGGCATCGAGACATTCATGTCTCTTCCATGTTGACCCGAAAGGTTTTTCTTCGTTTTCGCTCTCTTTATGTCATTCTTCCAATTCTATGTGTATTTGGGGAATGTTGATAGTTCCAAGATCTCTTAAAAATATTATAGCAAGAACATACTGACCCCAAATCCATAGATCCCTTATGTGTTTAGTGTTTTCATTTTGGGGGCAACCCCTTCATTTTTCTTTTCTTTTGCATGACATAACTTTACTCAAAAATATATGAGTTGGCATAGGGATTTCCAAGTTAGCTCTCATGTATTCTTTATTGTTAGCATTTTTTATTTGGTACTTTAAAGTAATTGCTCAGAGTATGGTGTTTAGCAATTTCTATAAAGTGGGGGCATACATTGGCATTATTCTTTTGTATTTTTTATTTTCATTGTTCATGGTGCAATCTTCTTATTTTATATGATGTGTTTCTCACTTTGTAGATGACATTGGGTGTGATGTCCTTCAAGAGCCTAAATTTGTGTTGCCTCGAAGTGAGCTTGCATTTTTCAGACAAACAACCTAGATATGATCCACATCGTGATGGACACACAATCAAAGCTTGATCTAAAATTATTATTTTATTCTTCCTTTCATCTTTGACAATGTATGATTGTGCCTTTATGATGCTTTTTATATCATTTTCATGTGTGTTCTTTTGCACTGTGTCACCAAAAAATGTATACCTTTGAAGAAAAGGACAATTTTGTACCCATTTTGGTCCTACTTTAGGTCCCATTTCACCAATTATCACCCTAAGGTTGTTAATTTTGAATATTAGGCCTGTTATACCCAAGGGATTATTCATCCCCCGAAAAACAATATCAAAACCAATCAAAAAGTACCATTCCCACTCAAAAATTCCTTAGTGGGACTAGGTCGCCCAAGTTGGTGACCTAGTCCTTTTTGAGGATTTTTGAAGTTTAAAGCGGGAAAATGAATATTTTATCATAAATTCCCGATGGGTGTTGGCTTTTTAGGTCAAAATTCTCGAAATTGGGTCTTGTTGCTTATATATACTTTTTTTAGGTCATTTTGCTAGTCTCTCTTAGTCATTTTTTCACATCCAACCCCAAAAACCAAGTGAAAAACATCTTCCTCAGGAATATTCATCTCTCACACAACAAAATTTGAAGCTTTTAGACAAAAAACTAGGGCTTTTTGTAGGTCTTGAAGCTCACTTCACATCCAAGATCACTTATTGGCAAAGGTTGAAGATAGATTCCTATGGAGATTCATGGAGAAATCTAGGTTGAGGAGGTACAACTAGCCACCAAATCACTCCTAAAGACAAATTTCAAAGTCCCTCTATCTTCTACTTTCAACCTATTTTGTAGATTTTAGGTTTGCATCCCATTTGCGTTCCTTGTTACATTCATTTTCAATGGTGTAGGATTTCTAGGGTTTAGATTCTTGCATCATTTCAAATATTTTACATACATCTTATTCTAGCACAATAGAATAGGGTTTTGCTTTGTTTCAGGTCTTCCTAGTTCTAGAAACACTTAGGGCTAGGGTTTATGCAGATTTTCATTTTATTTAAAGTTTAAATACAAACTAGGGGTTTGACCAAGGCAAACCCCACATTAGAAATACAAACATTTTCTATTTTGTAGGTTATGTTGTAGATTCAGAGCAAGATTCTCATGAAGAAGCATAATACAGACCAAAGGCCTTCGCGTCCACTTTCGGTTCCTCAGAAAAGCAGAAAGGGACTAGGTCACCCATAATGGCAACCTATTCCCACTGAAGCTTTCTGACACTGAAATTTGCAGATTCAAAGACCCAGTTGACAAAAATGGCTTCTGGAGCAGATTTCCCGAAAAGGGACTAGGTTGCGTCACTTGGCATAAGTGTCCCAGATGACTCAAAACCCTGATTTTCTAGATTTCTAGTGACTTCCATAATCTCTTATTCAGGCCTCTTCAGTTTCTAGGTGCACTTCTCTGATCTATTAGATTAATTTACTCATATTGCTTTCATTTCTATTTCATTACATCATGTGTTTTCCAACAACATAAGTGTTATTAGTTTAGGTCAAGTAGTTAGGTTTTCATAGCACATTTCAGCACTTTTGCACATCTCACTCACATATTCAATTCCTAAACATTGAATGAATCACAAGATTTGGTGCCCACTGGAGGTAAAGGGAAACCCTCTTCCTTCTAGGTGAAACCCTAGAAAGTTGTAGAGGATCCATTCTTTTACCCCCACACAAAGCATCTAAATTTTGTGGTTCATGCACCTATGTTTTTTTGTCATGGGATCTTGATCCTAGGGGCTTGATCACCCCTCTCGATCATTGTCATTGTATATTAATAGCATGGTACATTTGGACCCCTCTTGAAATGAGTTTGTTTACTTTAGTGTGAGTTTGAAGCAAGTTCATCCTCTCACTAAAGTGGGAGCTAAATGTAGTGTCGAAAAATGTTGTCGAGACATTTTCACACTTGTTTGGGCCCTCCTTGTTGAATTGAGCCTAAATGGTGCCTTGATTAAGTGTTTTAATATGTTTGACACATTCACATTAGGTTTTGGGCCCTTTTGAACTAATGGATTTAAATGGTACCTTGCTAAAGTGTTGTGAAGTGTTATAACACACTTTTCTAAGGTTTTATTAATTAACTACACCTAATAACCTATTTTAACCCTAATCCCACCTTATTTGAAGTGTTGTGATGTGTTGTAACACACTTTCACATTTTTCTAGGGTTGTCATTAATAATTGGGATTTATTATGCTTTAATTAGCCTTAAATTGCATGCGCAAGCCTCATTTAATGTATCTTTTCAAGGATAATCCTGACACAAATCATTACCCAATCATAATTTAGGTGTTTCAGGTTGAATGGCCCCAAATTTAGTGATCTAGGACTCATTCTCCACCTTGGGCGAATTAGTCCCACATAGATTTTTTGGTCTCGGACCTAGTTTCACACATTTCTAAGCATTTTTAATTATGGTCCCATACATTATGCTTGATGGGACTCATTCACCACCTTGGGAGAATGAGCCATGTAGACGAAAATCAAAATTAATTCAAATTCTTTGTAGGATTTTATCCTCTTGGATCTGATTTCTTCTTGTAGTGTTGTAATTTTTGGAATTCTTGAATAATTGAGTATAAATACAAGGTTCTTTCACTCATTCTCACGTAAGAATTTTGTGAGAGCATTCATACTAGCATAATTAAGTTCACAAGAGCATTGAATAGTCTTCAAGGGTAGATTATCAAGCATTTTAGACTAGCATTCAAGCATCAATCATCATGTCAAGGACTTCATGCATCATGTTTGTTTTAGAGCTAAGAATTGTGATGTAGGGTTTCATGATTCAAGCTAGCATTCAAATCAAGATCTATCCTATTCAAGCAAGAGTCAAGATCTAAATCCATTGGATCCATCTCATACATGTTTACAACACTTTATTGATAGAGTTTGGTGAGTTCCAACACCTTGTTTTGTTCATTCATCATTCTCCATTCTTATTTCATTCTATTTCAAGGTTTAATTACCAGAACAAGGTTTGACCAAGGCAAACCCCTATCCACTAAAAAAACAACATTTTTTCCTCTCCTTTAAGTGTGATTTTTAGGTGTAGGTTGCATATTTCCTAAGGAGCAAGATTGGAGAAAAATTTTCAAGTCATTCGAAGTTGTCAAAGTTGTCATTAACCCTTGGAGAGCATTGGAGAACACCTATAGGTTACAAATCAAGGTTTTGGATCTAAAGATCAATCAGGAATGACAAAGCAGATAGAGAAGAGTAAGATTAGACTTTGAAGAATTAGAAAACCCTAACTAGATTGATTCTCTAGTTCTGGTGAATGAGTCCCAGTTTCAGTCAAATTTTAGGTTTTTGCAAATTCATATACCCATTTGGTATATTTTTTTTCTCACACAAAAACCCTGATTTTGCATTGATTCGTCCAACCTAGTGAATGAGTCCCACTCAACATTAAAGGAAAAAATTATAGCATTTCAAACCTCCATCCAACCATCTTCGGATTTCTAGGTGCACACATTCTATTTTGTAGCTTCCTGTGTTGTTTCATTTACAATTCTAGGTCACTTAGTTCAAGTTTGCATCATATTAGGGTTTTTCATTTCATCTTAAATTTTATTGTTGTTTCCAAGTCTAAACTTGGTGGAAAACCCCCCATTAGTCTATATTCATCCCCTAGGACAACCCTCTGGCAAGTTCTCTTTCTTCTTTGCATTGAGATCTCAAGGGTTTGTTCTTGAGTGAAAGTGAGTGAAGATACTCATACTAGGTCCTAAACCCTAGAAAAGCACACAATTTTCTTCATTTCACTAACCATAAATGAAAAATACCTATTCTATTGATTGAAAAGATTTACTTGATGAGCTTCATGGTGTCAATTTTTTTTCAAGTTAGATCTATGTTGTAACTATAACCAAATTAATCTCAATGGAATAGATATTCCAAAAACAACCTTTTCCACTCATAAGGATCATTTTGATTTATTAATCATGGCATTTTGTCTCATTTATGCTCCATCCACCTTTTAGGGATTGTTGAATAAAATATTTCAACTCTTCCTTCAAAAATTCATCTTGGTCTTCTTTGATGATATTTTGGTTTATAAAAAAATTGGGCAAATTATTTGTAGAACCTCAACATGACATTATAACTTCTTGAATATAATAAAATATATTCCAAGCACTCCAAGTGATCCTTTGGTCAAATTAAAATTGAGTACCTTGGACATATGATCTCCTTGACCAATGTTCAAATTGGCCCTCACAAAATTCAAGCCATGCAAACATACCCCACTCCCAAGAAACTTAATCTTCTATGAATTTTTCAGTGTCCCTAGCTATTATTAAAAATTTATGAAACATTATGGAAAAATTATTTTTCCTTTTATTTCCTTTCTCAAAAAGGATAACTTCCCATGGGTCATTTCTACCACCCAATATTTTGAGGTGCTTAAAATAGGATATGTTAAAACACTCATTATTTTCATGCATAATTTCTTAGAACCGTTTTTTTTGTTAAAAGGGATTCTTATGAAAATGACATTAATGTTGTTGTCATGAAAGAGGGTCAGACCATCACCTTCACCAAAAAGGAATTATTTGGGAAAATTTTGGTATGCTCCACTAATGAGGAAGAACTAATGGCTATCTTGCATTTATTTAACAAATTGAGGGCACATTTGATAGAACTTTTTTTATCGAAACAAATAACCATAGTCTCAAATATTTCTTGGAGAAATGAGTATTCTCCCAAGCTCAACAAAATATGTTATCGGACTCATCAAGTATGACCTTGAGACTATATATAAGAAGAGATAAGAGAATGTTATTATTGATTCTCTCTACCATTAATATGAGAACCATATCACCCTATTTGTAGTTTATATTCCCCTTTCAAACTAACCACGAGATCTCCAACGAGAGTGGCTCTAGAAAAATCCAAAATAAAATTTCAGCCACTAACTTGTTGTTAGCCCTGCTTCATCTCCCAAACACTCTTGCAATGAAAATTATTTATTATAAAGGATGCATATTTCACTTCCCAACTCTATTATTCTTAGTTAACATACAATAGATGATAATTTTTAGGGGAGATAGCCGATGTCTCCTATAATAGTACCAAATAATACTTAGTATGCACATACACTACCATAATAGTCTCTGCCTAATTTAGTCTACATAGCAAACACTAAGGCTAGTGCATTAGTAGGGGACCAAATAGATCCAAGCAAGATGATATTACTATTGAGATTAGCTAGGAATCTGAAAGCATGAATTGATAACCTTCCAAAAGTGAAAAAAAAATGAGCACAATAGCATGCATATCATATAAAATGAAGATTATGAATATACAATGATGAACCTTGAAAATATAGGAAAGATGGGGAGGTGATATAAGGTAGGAGAAAAACTTTGACTACCATCTAAATATGCAATACATGTGAGCTCACACGATGTGTGTTCTAGAAAGTGCCAAGTATGCATGTACAAGATATCTCAAATGATGATCTCACATGTCTCAACCACATGAGGTGAGATAGGCATAAAAAATTCTAAGTAAACTTAAGTGAAGTGTGAATAGTTCAATCCTAAAAAGTTGATATCCTAACTAGATATGTAAAGATACTTTTTACACTAACAATCACAACTTTAGTATCTAGTGTTGCACACTTGGCATAGTTTATAGTAACATAAGATCCTGATACTTCTTACCATGATTTTAAGCATCCTAAATGGTAGGGATCAATGATAGAGGAAATTCATTCTTTTAAGGAGAAAAATACATAGGACTTGGTTTCATTTTTTACAGGAATAAAAATGATGAGTTGCAAGTGGGTTTATTGAACTAAATATGTAGAAAACAAGTCAATTGATAGGTAGAAAATGGTTTTCATAGGTTGAAGGAATTTATTACTATGAAACCTTCACTCTAGTAACAAAGATAAATTATATTGATCATGTACTCTCTTTAGTTGCAACATAGGGATGGGGAGTACATCAAATGGATGTAAAAAGTTCCTTGTCGCATGGAGAATTAAAATAAGAAATATACATGTGTCAAACTTTAGAGTCTATCAATTGTGAGAACTCTAGCTATGTGTATGCATTGAAAAATTCCTTTTATAGATTGAAATATAATTCTCAATATTGGTATAAAAATTTGAAATTTTTATTATCAATTTTGGTTTTACATGGAGTCCCTCTACAACCCTATAGTCTACACTTAGAAAGTAGATAAGAAACTACTAATTATGGTCCTCTATATTGATGAATTTATCATCATAGGATCTTACACCAATAAAAATTATGATTTGAAAGAACACTTAATGTAATATTTTGAGATGACTAACTTTGGTTTGTTAAATTTTCTCCTAGGTATATAAATTTCATAGCCAACAAAACGATTTTTTTAATGAATAAAAATATTCTGAAGAATCCTATGATGATTCAACATATTAAATTTCAAGTGTGCGCCAACTCTTTATCAATCTATATTCAATATTTCTTAGAAAATACCTCATTAATATTCAATGTGCAAGGGTGCCAAGAGCCATATTTTTTATTTTTCACCTTGTGGGATTGAACCAAGGGTGTGAACATGTAAGGGTGGTTGAATGAATGCAAGTGGATTCATCCTTTTATTTCCAAAGGGTTCCAATATTTCTAGTATATAGTGATCTAGCAATGTATTATAAGATATCTAACAAAAAAAAAAGTGTTAAACTTTGACAACATTTCTTGGAATTCATGGAACCTAGGAATGTTTTATTTTCACTTGTGACTAGATGAGTTTTTCTACAATAATATATCTCAATTTCCATAAAATTTGGTTTTTTGACCATGCTAATAATGAATGTGTTCTTGCAAAATGTCTCATTCATTTTCAATGTAAGGGTGTGAAGAGCCATTTTTTTCTGCATCTCGTGGAGCTAAAATAAGGGTGCAAACATGTTGGGGTGGGTGGATGAATGTAAATTTAGGTATCATTTTACTTCTAAAGGGTATCATTCCTTTTCAGATACAATGATCACACAAAATATTTTAAGACTAAAAAGAAAAAAAAAAGTGTCAAAATTTAACATAGCAATTATTGATTTTTATGGCACCTAGGAATATTTAATTTTTAAAAGTCACACAAGGACTCAAGATCCAAGGATAACCTAAAAAGTAAAAGGTAACCTTACATATAGAGAATAAATTTCTTGAGTATGGATGCAAATAATGATACAAAGATCAAATGGATCAATGATATATAATGTATATATGAGGTATTTCTTATATATGGAAGGTGGGAGGATAAATGTGTTGCAAATATGAAGGTGTTGTCATTGATGATAGTAGTGCAGTGGTTGAGAATATATTATTGATTTGATTAAATGCATTATGCTGTGATCATTAGTTAATTATGTTGTGATCTTCTATTTATGGTTTAGATGTCGAGGATACTATGAAAATTGATAAAGTAAGGAAAAAGGGTGTTGCAGAGATGTTCAGGTTTTGCTTTGAATTTATTCTAGGTTGAAGATTTACTTGTGTGGCTTGGATATGATGGTTAGATGTTTTAAGAGTTTCTATATCCAAAATTTTGCATTCTGGATCGAAGCTTAGAGGAAGTTATGTTCACCAATGTGTGAACTAGTTTTGTAGTGTTGTTTATAGAGGTCTCTGGGAGAAATGTTCTTGCTCCACATTTCTCCGTAGTTGTTCTTTAGGTCTTGCAATTTTGAAGGTGTGTTGCTAATGTTCATCTCTTGCTTGCATCAAGAGGATTTGTAGTTTGGTACTCTTAAATTTGGATTATAGAGTTGCAGTGTTTGATAGTGTAGTTTGAGTGTACTAGGTGTGTACATTCTGATGGTGTGAGTTGTCACGAAGGAGTTTAATGGATTTTAGGAGAATAGAGGAATATTATACATCATGATGAAGCATGGTATGTGGTTTGCAAGTTGTCCTTAGATTTGAGGAAGCATGTAATTCAAATTTTAATGGTGTTTGCACAAGTAACGAGTGACCTAGTGTTTACACTATATTTGAAGATGTTTCAACATTAATGAAGGAAAAGTGTGGCATGTGAGAGTTGATTTTGGTCCCAAATAAGTTTTGTTTTTGGCCTAATTTTCATTCCTATCGACCGCGAGAATATTTAGTGTCGACTAATTTGAATTTCTAAAGTGTGAGAAGAGTTCAACCTACTTGAAGATGTTTTTCAAGTTGTGGATGGTATAAATGCAAGGTGAATTGATGTGAGATGAAGAATGGAATAGAGTTGAGTGTTGTGATGATAAATTAAGTGCAAAGGTGTGAATTGCAGTGTGAGCTACTGTGAATATAAATTTCCCTAAGCTCCCTTTGGGTTATTTTATTTTTTGCTAAGTACCGGCCACACCCATCTATTGAATGCAACATTGAGTGTCTTTCGCAAGGATTTATCTGAATACTGCCACTTATCAGCCGAGTGCTCCTCACAAGGATTCTTTCCTTCAATTTTAAACGACACCCGCCATGCTTCCACGTGTTGACAATTCAAACTCTCCAGTGCTTCTTCCAGTCACTTCCCTATCGGACCTCGATCGCATGCCACATAGCTTCTACCTGCACACATTCCTTGGCGGTCCCCACCTATAGTGTAGTATGTTTGGGAGACCTCCACCTATCTTCACCATGCAATTTTGCATCACATAAAGAGGATAATGAACATCGGACCCCAACTACTTGCCACATGGATCTTCCAAAGGCTTCTTCACGTAGGGGAATGAAGCAAGCAACAACCTCACAATAGTTTCCACATATTATAACTATCGTCATAAGTGGATGATGCATGTCAACACTCTATTCTATTGGGACCACTACCATCATTCACAGGGGATGCATCTGGCACTAGGGAAACCTCGTTCATGGCTCAAATCATTTTTTGTTGCAACAACTAGGGAAAATCATTACTATATACATCATTGTTCATGATCGAAGGATATTTTTTGTTACTAGCTCACCAAGCTAGGGATTTTATTATAAATACTGCTTCTTCTTTTGAAGTAGGGCTTCAGATTTTGACAGAGAAATTGGTGGAAGAACTAGGCCTTTTATTGATTTTAGATTATTGAAAAAAACTTATAGATTGTGCCCTTGTTCATCCTTTCTATTTTCTTAGGATATTTGATAAGTTTTTTTATGCCATTATTGTATTGAGTGTTTCATTTACAGAACTTCTATAAATTTAATGCAAGTTTATTGGTTTAGATCATGTCTTTGACTCCTCTTTTTAGTAAATATGCATGAATATTATTTTATGTCATTGAATGAATCATCCAGGCTTCTATCTTTATTTTATGTCATTCTAAGACATAGCAAATTGTTGAACGAGCCCTTAAATCGCATCCACAAGATAGATTTATTGTGGTTTACATCTAAATCTTGGTGCATCACCCTAGTTAGATCTTTTATTTTTAATATCTACTTCCTTTTCCCATTTAAAACCCCAGTTATAGAAGAAGCCAACTTCTTTAAAATTTGGAGGTTTCTTAGTTTAGTGCAATAGGTCCCCCCTTTAACCGAGTTTCCCATAAAGGCTATTACCTTGTCATTTTTTGGCATCAACAAATTTCTTTTTTCTAGCACGCCCGGTGGGACCTTCTAGATGTGCTTAAGCCTTGAGTAGGTGTATGAGCCATTGGCCTATCACAATATCCCAAACAGTAAATAAACCTAGTTTGTTGGTATCACCACTAGGAGCAGTACCAACTAGAACCTGTCACATAAATGTTTTGTATCCTCCACCAGCCATCTTACCTATTGCTAAACGAAATTATGTGGCATAGGATGCCAAAAGTCCCCTGGTAGCCCCAGTTGCACCCGCCTTTTGGGCCCCTATCTCGATCTCTTCCCTCAAAGCTATTCCTAAGCTTATCCGAGATGGCTGAAGAACACCGTCCGAACATCTGCAAGATGTGGCGGATGCATGTTTGTTACATGGAGTTACTGATCAAAACATAGCAGAGGTTGCTCGTAACTTCTCTTAGAGGACAAGAATTAAATTGGTATCACACTCTGCAAGCTAACACTATTGGTACTTGGGACTAGCTCGGGGATCCTTTTTATGAAAGATTCTCAAACGACAAAGACAAGTTCTCGCTATATCATAAGCTAGCGAAAAAAAAGTGGGACCCATCTGAAGCCATGATAGACTTCAATGCCCAGTTCCATAGAACCTGATAGAGGATCTAGACTACCATCCGTCCACCAGCCAAATTGGCATTTATGTTCTACTTAAAATTTATCAACGCTGATATCTCAATGATGATCCAATCACTTGGAAGAAACACATTACCGGATGCATATAATATAGCAGTTAAGGTGGAGAATAATATGATTGACGCTGGGAAGTTGCCACCTCAGCCCATTATGTCGATATTCCCTGAAGTATCAATTTCCATCTAGGATATGCCATCTACTAGCACATCTGCACCACCCATGTCTATGTATACATATCCAAGTGCGCCAGAGAATGCTGCTTCTAGATCTGACACTTCGAAGGATGAGATGAGTGACATAAAGGAGATATTAGAGAACTCAACAAACAAAGTAACCACTATCAAGGACAACCAAGCCACTCCTCCAAGACCAACCTATCAAAGTTATCAAGGTGGTAGACCCTCCTACCAACAAAATAAATATCAAGGAGCCATGTGCACAAATCTACAAACCCAAACAAATAACCAGATGGTATTGGTACCGAATCCGTTGGGAGTTGCTCAAACAAGTACAAGTAGAGAGTTGACCATAGGGTAGAGCAATCTTTCCAAAGATTTCAATCCCCGGTGCTTCCCATATGGCGATGCGCATATGCCTCAAAATTCTCTGCATGATAATTTGTAGCAAAAAGTTGCAGAACAACGCAACCAAGGCATAGCACCAAATTTAGGAGGTTATACATATGCCTCTCCCCAAATGGAGAATGTGTTTCTTACTGCACAGATGCAGGGAATGTCCCTGGAACAAGAAAATGACATAGCTCCCGACCACGCCCTTTTCTCATGGATGGAAGGAGAGGAAGCAGTGTTCACATATGAAGCATCCACATCAATGACCCCACAAGTACAATCCAACTACAATACTCGATCGAAAAGGAGATTCATGAGCGAGCCGATCACTCCGTAGCCTAGAAGCATCCTGGGCCAACTCCCTGGCCCTCCAATAATTGCTCTATAGCTATAACTACGCCAAGAGATTTTCATCACCAGGGCCAAGGAATAAAAGCCTCCAAATCCGTCACCTTTCAATGTGGTGGAACAATTGAAGAAATATTCTACTAATGTATCCCTTTGGGATATCTTAGCCATTCCAGAGAAAAATTCATTACTATAGAAGGCCCTACAAAAATATGTGATTGTTCAACTGATAGAACAAGCTCTTGAAAAGGCTACTGAATTATCACCTCCGGAAAAAGTTCTCATGAATACAACAAAGGAGGCTTCAACCAAAGTCAAAGAAGAGAAACCAAAACATAAAACCTTTTTTCTTAACCCTCATTGTGGGGAAGAAACCACTACATATTTCCATGATTGACTTTGGTGCTAGCACCACAGTTATGCCTAAGCAAATAGTGGAAACCCTAGGGCTTAGCTATGAGCCCTTAAAAAGAGGAGTTATGCAACTAGATGGGAACAAGGTCAAAACTATAGGCCTCATTAAAGACATCCTCTTGACCTTTTTCTCCTATCCTAGCATCACGGTGTCATAGGATAGTGTGATCATAGATGTCCCTCCCATGTTCGGCCTCTACCTATCTTAGGAATTCAACTCAAACATAGGCGGATACCTTTCTTTAGATTGGTCCCACCTAATTCTTAGGACCAAGCACAAAGCTAAGATGAAGATAATATCATAACCTCTACATTTAGAATATGTAGCTGATGAAGCCATGATCAAATTTGAAGCCACTCATACTTCTTTCACCAAAGAAGAAATCATTGGTATTGAGCCACTAGGAGATGAGAAGGCAACCAAAGACCAGGTTGTACGAGAAAAAGTATTCTTGACGAATATGTAGAAACTGATCCTTTCAGAAATTATCATGCTATCAGGTTGGGCACCTACATCATCTATGATGAGGATCAAGAGTTCACGAGGGTATTAAAGGACTCCACAGCCGATCAAGCCTTAGAGCTCTGGACATTGCACTTTGACGGTGCAAGATGCAAAGTCAGTGTTGGTGTCGGGATATGTCTAACATCTCCATCCAATGAGAATATTCTCAGATCATTCCACTTCCAGTTTTATTTCTCAAATAATGAAGCCAAATATGAAGGTCTTGTGCAAGGGCTAAGCCTCGCAGAGTGCATGGGTGTCAAACAAATAATGGTGTTCGGAGATTCTAAACTTGTAATCAATAAAGTCGAAAACAATTCTGTTGCAAAAAATGTTTGAATGTGGTCTTATAGGCATAGGATATGGGACCTCATTGAAAGATTTGAAGCTTTTAACATTCACACAGTGCCAAAGGGGCAGAATTCAACTATTGATTTCATGGCAACAATAGGATCTCAATTCAATCCTATCTCTGATTTAATTAAGAATGCACACTTTGTGCGAGTGATTGTCTGACCCTCTATCCCAGATAATGATCAGAGTTGGAAAGTGTTCGAAAGTGAAACACATCGCCTCGTTCATTCAACAATCAAGAGAGTTCGTCAATCAGTTCCATCTGAAGATTGAAGAATCATATGAAGGGAAGATCATTTAGTTGAGATCAAACAAACTTCCAAAATGACTGGTAACTCTCAAAAATTTGTTCGATTATGATGATGCAAGGAATGATAGGAGAAAATTTGTAGCAAACCAAGTAGAATACACTGACCTTGAGGTCGGAGATTGAACAAAATTGAACGTTGGGAAAGAAGTTTTGCAGTGTGACAAAGATAGGCTTATACACTTCTACAAAAAGTACAAAGGGGTCTTGGTCTAGTCTTATGATGACCTTAGGGGATATGATCTTGACATCATCCAACACACCATCGAACTAATGGAAGGTGCTAAACCTATCTGACAAAAATAGAGGTCTGTCAATTCAAAGATTGATGCCCTAATAACACAAGAGCTAGGGATGTTGATCCAATCAAAGATTCTCTTTCCAATCAAGCACAATATGTGGGTATCTAACCTCATTTTGGTCTAAAAGAAAAATGGAGACATTCATCTCTTTGTTGAATTCTACAACCTAAACAAGGCATCACTGAAAGATCATTACCCATTGCCTTCCATGGAATCAATCTTGCAGACTGTGGTCGGTTCAAAGATGTTTTCTCTATTGGATGGCTACTCAGGCTACAATCAGGTTTGAGTCAAAAAAGAAGATCAACAAAAAACCATGTTCACCACCAAGTGGGGAACGTTTGCATATGCTAAAATTCCTTTTGGCCTCTCAAATGTGGGAGCCACCTTCTAGCAGGAAATGGACATAGCCTTCAGCGAACTGATCAATAATATTATCCTCATCTATTTAGATGATCTGATTGTATTTTCCAAGTCCAAAGATGACCATTTTGATCATCTAGAAGAGGTTTTCAAAAGATGCCAAGAGTTTGGGGTATCCCTGAACCCCAAAAAATGTGTTTTCAGAGTACCACAAGGAAAATTGTTGGGGCATGTAGTGTCCCAAGAAGGAATCACTATTGATCCCGAAAGGGTAAAAGAAATCAAAGAACTTCCCCTTCCAATAAAAAAGAAAGGAGTCCAATATTTTTCGGGGAAAATTAACTTTGTAAGTAAGTTTATTTTTTATATTGAAGGAATAATCAAACCGATCACCCTAATGCTAAAAAAGGACCAATTGTTCAAATGGACAAAAGAAGTGAGAGAATCCTTTGAGAAAGTGAAGGATGTTATTTCTTCAGCTCCTTTGTTGTAAATCCAGACTTGTCAAAATACTTTGATAATGTACGCTTTTAGTAGCAAGACAAGCATTGCCACTGTTCTAACTCAGAAGGATGATGAAGGAAAGGGAGAAAATTCGATAGCATTTCGCTCCCAGACCTTGAAGGAATATGAGATGAATTATAAATTTGTCGAGAGGCAAGACTTCACAATTGTAAAGGGACTCAATAATTTCTAACATCTTATAACTTGCAATAAGGTGATTGTTTATGTCGCACATTCCAGTGTGCACGAGTACATCATGGAAGGAGAAATCACAAAAAAAAGGGCCAACTGGATCACTAAGATCCTAGAATATGACATCAAGGTCAAGCCTACAAGGATTGTCAAAGGAAGAGGGTTGTGCAAATATTTGACACGCGATGAAGAGATGGAAATTTAAGAAGAGTAGGCAGAGCTGGTCCTAACAAACGAGTCTGAAACAAAAGGCTACTGGTTGCAGATAGAGTAAGGTTTATGGACACCGACAAGTATCTATTGGGACTTCCTTCTTAGAGAAGAAGATTCTACCGACTACAAAATAGTGGGTACTCACTTATTGAAGGGATCCTCTTCAAGAGGAATTTCAATGATGTTTTATTAATGTGCATCACCACAGAGCAAGCAAGGAAACTTCTTGGCACCTTCCACAATAGCCCTTAAGGCAGGCACTTCTTTGTGAAGGCCACCACCATCAAAATTTTAAGTGTTGGGTACTTCTGGCCTACACTATTCAATGAATCCTACAATATGGTAAAAGCCTGCAAAGAATGCCAATTCTACGCAGGGATAAGAAAAAATTATGCCATGCTTGTCAATCTGATAGTAGCAGATGAACCATTCACGTAATGGGGGATAGATTTCATCGAGATGATCAACCCTACCTCTAGCACCAGTCATAAGTGGATTCTCATAGCCACAAACTACTTCGCAAGGTGGACTAAAGACCTACCCTTGAAGAATGCGATAAAGGAAAAAATTTTGGACTTTCTCGAAAGGCTTGTAACGAGATTCGGTGTGCTGAACACTATCATCTCAAAAAATGCCAAAGCTTTCTTAGGCTCCAAGGTATGTCAGTTCGCATTTGAGCATGGCATATTCTTGAAAACATCATCAAACTACTACCCACAAGGGAACGACCTGGGGATTCAACTAACAAAAATCTAGTCCCACTCATTAAAAGGATCAGATCCAATCATGAGAAGGAATGGCACAAGAATCTATGTACAACATTATGGGAAGATCGCATAACTCCTAAGCAAGCACTGAAAAACGTTTCCATACGAGCTAGTTTATGGGAAGGAGGTGTTGTTGCCTATCTCTATAGAGATACCTATGCTACAACTACTCAAGTCTCTAGAAATTGAGGATAACTGAGCTATGGAGGTTTGTTTGGATGAATTTCTGGAAGTACAAGAAAAAAGGAAGAAAGCCCTAGTAGCCATGTCCAACCGCCAGTATGTGGTTAAGAAGTGGTTTGAGAAGAAATCTTTAGACCAAGGTCTAAAATGTGAAGACTTGGTACTAAAGTTCAATGAAAGGGTTGCAAAGCCTAGCTAGCATGGAAAATTCGACAAACTTTGGGAGGGTCCTTTCAAAATAATTCAGTTCAAACAACAAAATGCATTTGAATTAGAGAAAATGGAACAAGAAGCACTGGGAATTCTGATTAATGGGATTCACTTAAAATTATTCAATTAAGCTTCAGTCACTTCACGCAGGTGTAAATATATAAATAATGTAATTAATTTACCGTTCATGTTTTGTAGCTAGTCTTTTCAACAATTTCACAAATGTAGGAAGCATGAAAATTCATGAAACTCATTATTACAAGAATAGAGAAAGACTATCCTGCTCATGTTGCAGAAAGTGATAATATGCGAAGAATTTGGTTTAATCCATATAGCAGAAAACACAAGAATGAAGACAAGGAGTTTAAGATACTAAAATATATTCGTTATATATATATATATACTTTGATAGAAAACATTATCAAAATATATTTGTGGTCATGTGATTAAAAGTATGACTACATTTATATGACTTCCTTATATATATGAGTACGCGAGCCTTTTTTCTTTAGGCATATATATACAAAAGGGAAAAAGTGTTTTAAACTTCAAGTATCTGGAGCATGAGCATTATTAGGGGCAACATGAGGGTTATCACTGGAAACAACGAGACCTAGAGTAACAACATCAACACCCAGAATGAGTGGCAAAGGGAACACGAGGTTTCTAAAGTCAGTGTACCAATCCACGTCGTAAAACAACACTACATTGTAGCAGTACAGTAGGAAGTGGCACACATGGGTGGTTCTCTCACGATGCTCAACGAGTGAATGGAGCTGGAACTCACTTAGAAATGGCACCCATGGTACCACCATGTCTTCTTTGATGTTCCTTCATAGGTCACTAGCAACAAGGAGGCCCAAGCCATACACTACATTGGTCATTGCTTCACCAAGGCTTCTAAGGTACCTCTTTGGAAAAAACATTTGAGAGAAGTGTAGAATCATGGCTTTTGGAACCTAAATGTCAGGCAACGAGGCAACAAAATGGGAGCAAATATCAGTGTTCACCCGATATTTGTCTTCATACTAAATACAATCCCTCCCCAGAACCCATTTCATGGCTATAATAGCCAGTGAGTGCTTTTTTTTAGTCATACGTTTGAGGCGCCTATTGGAAATCTCTCTCAGAAAGTTTTTTTGAGACTTATTGCACACTAGTCTGATTGGAGTGTTCATCATATCAGTCTCTGCTCAATCACCTAAGTCTAGGCCCTATGCAAATTCAGAACCTACTCAACCACCTAAACGATGATCCTATCTAATTGCCCAATGCTACTTTTGCTAATCCGTAAGTGTGATTCCACTACTGTGTTACGACCTATTTATAGAAATATTTGAGGTAGTCTACATACAAAGCATGGTGATAATTGAGTCTTAACTCAAAAATTCCACAAAAAGGCTAGCTCGATATTCCAGCTCAATTACGTCCGTAAGTATGAATTGATGCATGCAAGATTAAGGAGCGACAATCAATTAGTGCAAATAAGTGGCAGTCCAAGTAATGGCTCATACAAATGGATGTTGAGGTGTCACGATGTAGGAAGTATCAGGATCCAAGGTTGAGTACAAATATTTCTAAGTACTCATTACGCTTTCAGCTTAATTATACTTTTAGGGATATTAATTTCCAAGGCATGCGAAAGGAAGGCAAGCATTTCACCGACGACTCAATTTCCCAGGAAAATCATGCTGAAGGGATGTTATCACTGATGTAATTATTAATTTGTGTCTTTTCAAAAGAGCTAGTCATACATGCTGAATTAAATGGAAAAAGGCAACCGTTGTCTACCGATTGAAGGCAAAAAATTGAAGGAAAAAGCTAAGTGTTGCATGCAAAGGCTAAATAGAGCATAAAGATTCTTAAGTATGCAAAAGGACTTGGAAGAGAAGAATTGTAAGGGATACCAGTGTGATGCATATAGAAACAAAGCAACTGAACACAAAGGTAATTGCAGAAGATTCATTTCCTCGATTTGAATTGAACCTGAAGCAAGAGGCTATCTGGTTTTGAGTTCATAATCTTGCGCAGTGTTCTAGATTCCATTCATACCACTTCAGTGTGCTTTCTAGTTGGAGGTTTACAAAAGATGGAAGTTTCTCAGAGTTCCCAAATAGAAATGCAAGAAGAGAGGGCCCAAAGTTTATTTAAAGCCATGTGCGTGACACCAACCACCTATGTCTTCGAGGATATCTCTTACCCTTTGTTTGGTATACCAGACAAGCCAATATGGGTGAATATGCAGGTTGTAGAAAAGAAGAGTCCTCATAGGGATCAAAGCCGAATTAAAGAAGAATGGGACAATATTCATGACCCCATCCTTGCAAGGAACCCTAAGATGCTTAGGGAGGTGGCCTACGAAAGAATGAAAAGGAATAGCAACTCTAATTCCTTGGTGCAAAAATGTTGGTTTAGTGGGCTTCCATAATATATGGTCTTGCTCATACACTACTACCCCGAATTGGTTGACGAGGCAATCAGACACTTCAACCCAAATACCAACACCATTGAGGGTTGGGAGTTAAGTGTTATTATCTGCAAATAAGCTATCTGAGATATGTTGTGCATCCCAGAACGAAACTCCAAAGTACCTCAAATAGAGTCATTCACTCTGGCAAAGGGAGAGACCTATTGGAGGACCAAAGACTTTGCTCTGAACTTTTATAACACAAAGGTACAAAGGTAGAAAGAAGCTCAAAAAAAACCAATGCAGATTATGGTGATGCATAAAAGCTTCAAGGATGATATGAAGGATGGCTTCTCAATGATGGTGTCTCTTGGTGGCCTAGACACTGATAGAGAGGTTTGAGAGTTTCAATTAGGCTTGGGGTTCCAATTGTGTAAGAAACATTCTCTTTTTTGGTTGATTTCATTAGAATTCCTCATCCAGGAGATGCTCAGTCAGATAGTAGAGTACCAACTACAATAGAGGTTCAGGTTTTCGTCCTTCCTCGCTTATATGTTCTTGCATCAGAACCTGACTTCCTCCAAAAGCATATGGGGCTGTCCAATTTTTTATGAAAACCAAGGGAAGAAATTGGTTTCCACTTGGATTCCTCTCCTCTCTACAACATATGATTATTACGCATTATCGGATTATTTCTTAAGTCCGATTTTATAGGATTTGAGGGAAGATAGTAGTGTCTTATGGTTTAGCTCAAACCAGACTGAGTTTATGCAAAGCTTCACTCTGAAGTGTGATTGTTTTTTGGGCGAGGATTTCACATTTTTCTGATTGCATGGCTTCATTGGGAAACCCTTTCAACTCCTAGCATGTCCTACAGATCAAAGTATTGGCACTTGAAGTATTATGCCATGTATCAATTATTGACTTCACCTTTAGCAATGAAAAATCAAAGAGGGGATTTTTTAGCTACCCAATTAGCTTCAACACTGTGATCATGGCAAAGAAGAGGATGCATGACCTACTTGAAGAAAAGATAGCTCATCTGAGGTTGGTATGGATTTGTGATAAATGGAATTACAACCCCAATGATGACTTGTCGAATGAGTATTTCAAGGTAGCACACAACCCCTGACCTTACTGGGAGAAGCATTAGAATCCAATGATGGATATAGATGAACTTATGGTCGACCTAGATTACATTCCAACCGAAGGTGGTTGGCCTCCCTAGCTCAGATTCTACTACCAAACCGGAAGATATGATAAGAAAAAGCAGATTGGGGCTACTCTACGCAATAATCTGGCGAAGAATTACAACTGGAAGAAAGAGAAGATTAACGATTTTTGGATATACCACCAGGAGACCCGGTGCACTAAGGCTCCTTATGATAGTGTGGAAATGGATGACAACTTTGAAAATATGTGGAATGATGAGCATCTGGATTCAAACGACAATGATGAAAAATTCTCTGGTTCACAAGAGGCTGAGGCACAATAAGATGAAAGAGAGAAACCAAAGATAGAAGCTCAAATAACCTTGGTGCAACAGAAAGGGAAAGCCATAAAGCAACCTGGAAAGGTTTCTTCTAATGTGTGGGTGAACATATCATGCATGAGGTCTTTGCTAACTCACATGTGGATCATAAGAAGGACCAAAAAAACCTAGCCACAACACTTTGAAATTGTAGTGGTAGGAGACTCACCAACAACAAAGCGACAGTGCACCGAAGCATCTTCTAGAGAGTGTTCGTAGGACCCTGAAGAGACCCAAGAGCCAGTAATGAGCCAAGGATCACAATCATCCATACCGCAAGTATCTTTCACTCCCTTTTATCTTATTTCACAATAATTAGTTGCCCCTGTTGTGTCTGTTGCACCTCTCTATTCAAGCATTGACCCCTCCTTTTCAGCCTTTGCTTTGATGATCACGGGAGTTTTCACACAATTCTCTCATGCAACCCAATTTTCCCTTACTCCTTCGCGGACCCTTGCACCATTTTCCTTGGCCCATTCCATGTCTCCAACTGCCCCACATGTTGCCTCTGCCACCATCATTGATACATCTCCTATCGTCACCATATCAGACCCAATACACTCTTCCCATCAGATGGAATCCACCATGACGTCACTTCCCTTGAGCCCTCCTATTGGTTCATAGGTCAAATATTGGAATATCCCTCCTTTCTTTCCTCAAACAATTAGTTTTCCAAGGAAGATGTCGCTCGAGACCGCTACCTTCTCATTTCCTTTTTCCCTTCCTCTCGGTGCACCTTTCACAGGCGGACTCATCAGGTCCCCATCAAAATTCTTATCAGAAGGTGATAAAACTAAGCAAGAATGAGCAATTAGAGCCCAAAAACAAAAAGTTAAAGATACTAAGAGGCTAGCAGGGCCAAAAATGCAAAGTATTTTTAATGAGGCTCAATAGTCGCTACATTTTGTGACTATGTACTCGACTATTAGCAAACCGCAAGGAGATATGCTGCCAGATGACTATAATATGTATGTCGTAGGGCTTGACCTAAGGATAGCATGACCTCAGGATAAGGTGGAGCTCATGGATGAAACGCAGCGGGTGGTGACCATCGGTTTTATTAAATCTGATCGCCAACTAAGGAAGAGGGAAGAAGATCTGAAAGGTGTCAAGGAAAGGGTCAAGGTCTTTCTCACCAAGGAAAAGGTGAGGGATGCTGAATTTAAGCGCTTATCCCAACAAGCAGAGGAAGAGAAAGTGAAGCTCCAAGAGGAACTTGTGTAGTTTCAATCTCTTGATCCTAACCTAATTGTTGAGCTACAACAGAAGAACTAAGGATATGAAGACAAGTTGGCACGGTTGGGGCAAGAAGTGCAACAAAAGGATGAAGAGTTTCATTGCCAACGTTCTCAACTAGAGCAACATATATAGCAAAACTATGTAGATTTTGAAATCCACCGGGCCCAACTAGAGAATGAGGTTCAAGAAATGAAGTCTTCCTTGGATAAGGAAGCAACAAACAAGGAATGAGTCAAGGCCAGCTGGATCACAGAATCAAAAATCCTGCAGGGACATCACTCCATGGAAACCAAAAGGTTGTGAAGCTCACACATATTATGGAATTGAGGGATGCAGAGATAGCACTATTAAAAAACTCCACCCAACCTCCTGTTGTTGGGTCAGACCTTCTTCACGTATCCCAATAGTTATATGTTTCATACTGGGAAAGAGTGAAGGCTTTCTACCTAACTCTATAGCTGATGCTCCAATTTATGGCAGAAGCAACAAGTTTGGGCATGGAGGTTCATGAAACAATTGAGTGGTTCCCTCAATTAATCATAGAGAGAGTTTCATAAGGTAGGAGGTTGTTGGATAGGTTGTATATGGTCCCAAATGAAGTCTTGGCAAGCGTAGGAATTGAGGATCGGAAGGCCGCTACTGAAACAATGAATAGGTTCATCCATTGCCATGTAGCCATCCTTCATGCCAGTGAGTGCACCACCACATTGGATCAGACCATGATTATGATGCGGGCAAGGTTCTCCCACCTAACTCAGATGGGCTTACCATCCCCATTTCTTGGAGATGAATTAGTGGCCATGACGGAGCATATTACAGCGAAGATTCAAGAAAGGCAATGGGATGCGTCTAATTTTCAAAGGTTCAATCAACCCCTTACTGTCAGGGATATTGAGAGTGTCACTCATCCGATTGCATGAATTCTTTTTCAACTCAATTCCTGGGCCGATATGTCAACGATGCTGCCTTACAAAGAAATGATCGATCTGCATGAAGCACAAGAAAGTTTGCACAACATATTGACTCCATCTGAGGCTGAAAGGTGTCCTTTGTAGACTGTTGTCTCTAAGCTCTTATCACATCACCTAATGGAGGAGGCTCTGGTCTGCAAACCGAAAAAAATTGTGTTCCTCATTCTATAGGAAAAACACCCCTAATAAGTGGCCAAAAGCTATGAATATAAATTTTCCCAAGCTCCCTTCAAGTTATTTTTTTTTTGCTAAGTGCCGACCACGCCCATCTATGAATATTCACAAGGATTTATCTGAATACTGCCACTTGTCAGTCGAGCACTCCTTGCAAGGATTCTTTTGTTCTCTTTTCAACGACACTCACCATGCTTCCACATGTTGACAGTTCGCACTCTCCAGTGCTTCTTCTAGTCACTTCCCTATCGGGCCCCGACCACATGCCACATAGCTTCTACCTACACACATTCCTTGGTGGTCCCCACCTACAACGTAGTATGTTTGGGAGACCTCCACGTGTCTTCACCGCATAAGTTTTCATCGCATGAAGAGGAGAATGAACATTGAGCCCCGACCGCTATCCACATGGATCTTCTAAAGGCTTCTTCTTGCATGGGAATGAAGCAAGGAACAACCTCACAATAGTTGCCAAGTATTATAACTATCATCATAAGTGGATGACACATGTCGACACTCTATTTTGTTGGGACCACTGCCATCATTTCCAGGGGATGCATCTAGCTCTGGGGTAACCTCATTCATGGCTCAAATCTTTTTACATTGCAACGACTCAGGAAAATCATTACTATATACATCATTGCTCATGATCGAAGGATCTTTTTTTTTATTAGCTTACCAGGTTGGGGATTTTATTATAAATACTAATCCTTCTTTCGAAGCAGGGGTTCAGATTTTGATAGAGAAATTGGTGGAAGAACTAGGCCTTTTATTGCTTTTATATTATTGCAAAGAACTTACAAATTGTGCCCTTGTTCGGCCTTTCTATTTTCTTAAGATATTTTATAAGACTTACTGTGCCATTATGGTACCGAGTGTTTCATTTATAGAAATTTTATAAATTTAATGTAAGTTTGTTTGTTTAGATCATGTCTTTGACTCCTCTTTTCAGTAAATGTGCATGAATATTATTTTATGTCATTGAGTGAATCATTTAGGCTTCTATCTTTATTTTTTGTCATTCTAGGACATAACAGATTGTTGAACAGGCCCTTAAATCTCATCCACAAGATAGATTTATCATGATTTACATCTAAATCTTGGCACATCACCGTAGTTAGATCTTCCTCTTTTTTCTGCTTCCTTTTCCCATTCAAAACCCTAGTTATAGAAGAAGTCGGCTTCTTTAAAATCCAAAGGTTACTCAGTTCAGCACAATAGGTCCCCCCTTTAACTAAGTTTCCTATAAAGGTTGTTACCTTGTCATTTTTTGGCATGAACAACTACAATGCAAGATTGCTGAATTTAGTGAGCTGAGGTATCTTGATATTTTGAAGACTACTAGTATTCATTGAGTTGTTGTGGTGGAATATATGTTGCATTGAGATAATATTCTTTGTATAACATTTTTTCTTCTTTCTATTCTGGTAGTGAGCCTGGGTTGTGAGTCTTTCTGGACAATGTGTCCTACTTTGGCATTGAGTCTCTTTGTACTGATTTTGCAATTACTTATATT